>JACVVK020000577.1:32500-55000 GCA_018292915.2 Batillaria attramentaria | reverse complement strand
TCAGTAGATTTGAACCATTCAACGTGTGTTCATGATAATATCAGACTATTGTTGTTAACGTTGTTAGCCACACTACCTCTGATAACAATTTTTGACAGAACGGCTACTATGTTGTAGCTTCCACCTTTGAACCGGCGGAGCCACTTCACAATGTCAGACAAAGAACAAAAGATTAAATATTGAAAGATTTTGTTGTCTTTCGCCTGGGGCATGGAGGCACAAAATAAACCATCAAGAAATACAAACTTAACCGTGATTTAAGGTAAGAAAACATTTCCCTGCATAAAACCGTTTCTACAAATCACTGTGAAGGTGTAAAACAATTTGTGATTTGCCCTGTACGTTGTAGGTTAATGAAGATAGAGCGGGAAGGAGCGCAGCCTTCCTGACAGCGTTCTACACCACTCTCAGTGGGACACCGGCCGGCTATGCCCTGTGTGGTTTTGGGCGCGGGCCGTTCATGAGTATAATGGTAAAAACAAAAACAGAGTTATGCCCCTTGTCTTCCTGACCCACTTCCTACAAACGTGTCTGACACTGTCACTGCAGTTTATGGAATGTGCAAATTGTACAAAAGCGGCGCTGGACTGTGTTTCTTCATAACTATGCTGCTGTGTACAGATTCTGCGTACTGTAGAAAGTAAAGAGCGTTGGGTAATAGATGGAGGACTATTGCTTTCCAGCGTCTGTGCGATCATCTGTAGACATTTCATAATAATAATAATTGAATTCATTTGAATGTGACGCCTGTCCATCAGGAGAAGCACTGGCCGCCATTACAATAAAAGGTAAATAAGAGAAATTGGTATGAAAACAAATTCAAATGAACGTTTTGAGGCGCGCGCGCACACACACACACACACACACACACACACACACACACACACACACACACACACACATACATACACACACACACACACACACACACACACACATGGACTCACACAAGCACACACACACACACACACACACACACACACACACACACACACACACACACACAGACGCGCACGCGTATACACGTGAATAGACATTTATGCCTTAAGTAGCGCAAGACCGTACAAACCCTAGTTTAAACAAATACACCTACAAACACATCTCCCTGTTCCACCGGTCAAGCACATCATATTATTTAATGTGCTCTTTGGTATCTCAATTTTGGAAGCAGCGTCAACAAACCAGATAAAACTTTCATCCAACGAGAATTTACATAACTGCCGATCGACCTTCAAAACTTTTTCCTCACTTTGGAGAAAGCGAATACTTTACGAATAACATATCTATTTATGTTCCATCAAAAAAGGAAAGTAGGAATGCCAAGGCCAGTAACTGGACTGAAGATTACTCACTCGAGATAACATTTCAAGTCCAATAATCTAGAAACCTGATTTTCCTCTACTGGATAATTATGACCTTTCTGTTCGGACTGAAAATCACCCACTCGAGATAACATATCCAGTCTCATAATCTCGAAATGTTATCTTCGTCTACTAAATATGACATTTCTGTTCTGAAATTCTCCTCCTCCTCCTCCTCCTCCTTTGTCTTTTTGGTCTTCAGCTTTCCACGGTTTTCCCGAAATGATTAGACCACTGTCTTTCGTGCAGACAGGCAATTCTGAGCACCAGTTTTCAAGACCCCAGTTTTCCAAAGTTCTATTACTGATTTCACTTTACGACAACGTCACTGCTTTGTCAGCGTATTCCTAAGCGCCATTATTTTCTACTTGATGGCGTTTCCCCTTCAGCAAGACGTACCCTGCCAGACAGTCAAACCATAACATTAAAATGTTACCTCGACCTTCTCATCGATTCCTGTTTTTTTCTGTCGTGAACGCGATCTTCACGCGCAGTATGACTCAGCTTGGCTTTAATGGTTATTGTGACCCGTGTGTGGGGCAGAAGCGGGTGGGTGGGTGTTTGGGAGTTTAACGTCCTTTTCCACCGCGTATGGGTGATATCAAAGACGGGGCAACGAGGAAAAGGCCAGCACAAATATTTGGCCCCAGCCGGGATTCGAACTCACGACCCGAGCATTGAAAGTCAAACGGTCTACCATCCGGCCACCCCGGCTCGCCGTGGAACAAAAGCAGTAAAAGCTTTGTAAACTTTTGTCCAGTCTTTGAGCTTTACTGTGTAGTTGGTTGACTGGGTGTGGGTTTAACGTCCTTTTCCAACACATAACTCTTAACAGCCCATGCAAAAATCGCAATCGCACGTGTCGGTTGGGTGCCAGCTTGGGATGGAATCAAAGATGTGAACTGTAAGATCCTACCGTGACACTGCAACCGTTAGAAATCCTGAACCAAGTCGCTGTACGTTTTCTCTGTCGCCCGACAGGTCCGCAAAGACTGAAAATATGGGCGTTTCGAAATCCGAGAAAGGGAACTGTTCTGTTTACTGCTGGCACCTGGCAAAAATTGTCACTACAAGATCGTAAATCAACGCTTGAAGCACTCATCTACCCGCGCGTAACAACTTTTCAACAGTAAGATGTATTTCTTTTCAGGTTCTTCTTCGTTTCAGTTTTGCTTTGTTGCTCCCTGCTGCAAGGACTTGAATGCGCCATGGACAGAAGATTTCCAACCGTGTTTTCCCAGTAGTGTGCTACAAAGTCTAGTCTTCAGAGTTTGTGTTGTAGAGATCGCGAAAAGTCACTGCATTTCGATGGAAATTTCTAGACCATCCCAGAACATGCGAGTGCAGTAACGTCAGCAGATTACGTAACCTCGGAAAGATTCCGTACTTGCCAGTATGTTACAGAATGTTCTAGATCTGACCTGTTAGTATATAAGCAGCACTGCACATCGTTCTGGGTTCTTCCTCTTTCATGAGTTTGTTCTTGCGCATCTTCTGTTAATAAAGTATTGGAGTTCCAGCCTGTTGTATCCCGTGTCTTCTCTGCGAGTGCACCGAGAGAGCGACATAGCGGGAGAAAAATACAACAGTTTGTAGTATTCGAACTAACTCCAAACAAGATGCGAGCGTGCACTAATGAGAAGTGTACCTTACCTTACGCAACAGATGATACTGAAGAACGGAAAGTTTTACCATCCCATATCTCAGCCATAGAGTGGAAGTGGGTGGGTGGGTGTTTGGGGGGTGGGGGGGGGGGGGGTTAACGTCCTTTTCCACCACATACGGGTGATATCAAAGACGGGGCAACGATGAAAAAGCCAGCACAAATATTTGGCCCCATGAGGGATACGAACTCACGACCCGAGCATTAGAAGTCCAACGCTCTACCATTCGACCACCCCGGCTCTCCCCCCGCCCTCTTCCCCTCCATGGAGTGGAAAGCACCGCATGACCGCATGAAGAACTTGACGTAATGTTGCCAAACGAGCACCAGGCGAATGAATGTCAGGTCAGTTTGTGTCAACACGCTGTCTCGGCAAGTTTGCTTCATGTCAGGCAATTTTAATATCTGGTCATGTTAGTGGGGTAATTTTTCTTCCTTGGTGACTCCCAAATGCATTAGGATTTTTTAAAAAATAAAACAGTTGAGAATAAGATGACTTTTGCTACAGAACTCTTTTTTTTTTTTCATGTACGATATGTTGAAAGTGAAACAGTCGCATCTCGCATGTACATAAAAACGTCAAATTGAAAGTGCTTTTCATACTGAATAATCAGCTGAACAAGGGTGGGTGGGTGTTTGGGGTTTAACGTCCTTTTCCACCACATGGGGCGGTCGGTGGTCTAGTGGTTAAGAGACCTGTCATCAATGCGAGAGGTCAGGAGTTCGAGTCCCACTCGGGGCAAAGAATTTTTCCTTCTCGTATGTGGCACCGTTCATTCGGGCCGATCGTCGGGGGTTCTCTCCGGGTAATCCGGATTCCTCCCCCCTCTGCTTTGGAAATGTTCAGCCCACCAAATTTGAAAAAGAAATGCAATTCTAAATCCCGAAATTTAAATAGCTGAGCTGACCCTTCGCACCACGTGATTGTAATGTGTTTATGTCCAGTGTGTGAGAGAATGCGTGTGATTCACGTGAGCGTGCGTGCTGGGTTCAGTTCGCGGCGCTTTGAGCCGATTCATGAAATTGGGTAAAGCGCCTATACCATACTCATTATTATTATTATTACATACAAGTGATATGCACGACCCGAGCACTAGAAGTCCAACGCTCTACCATTCGGCCACCCCGGCTTCCCAAACAAGTCAGGTGCCACAAGTCATTGCATCAGAGACTCATATCACATGACAGCAATGCATTGCCTCAGACTAACAGACAGTGCATTTTGGCTCATACTTTGTACACAAAAAGCTATAATTTTGTACTTATCTCATTTTACTGTTAAGAGCCGTGCGCTATATCAAGTCATCATCATCATCATCATCATCATCATCGTCATCATAGTCCGAGCGTGACCACCCCCTGCCCGCTGTATGATAAGACTAATGAAAAAGAACAAACCACTTAACACCAGTAGGAGCCACTTCAAGCCACTATTACACAAGGCGTGGGCCTTCCCCGCTAGGCCCGAGACCGCTGCAGATTGCATAATAGTGGCTTGAAGTGGCTTCTAGTGATCTGAAGATTTCAACTAAAATTGCGATTTCAGCATGGGATTTCAACAGTTAGCGATGACGCCAATGTTTTTGGTATCGTAAGCAAGTCAGTTTGATCTGCCAGCTTGGAAAGGTTTACTTGCATCTCTTGAGATTTAACTTTAACGACCAGGGCCCGTATGTAAAACTCGAGGTTAATTTAACCCCCGGCTACGGACCTAACCCAGACTAGGACAAAAGAAACCCCAAAACAAAATTAGATAACAAAACGGAAGCGAAGAAAGAAAGACAAAAATCCTTCTATAACGGCATAGGCACCTTGCTGGGATGGACCCGCTTCCTGATTTGAAACAAACAACAACAGAAAATTTAACCCTAGAATTAGTTTAGTTCGAGATTAGACTCTAACTATGACTCTTAACTTTTACAAGCGCGCCCTGGAAAATACCACAGCCACCCACCTTCCATCGGTTTAACGAAGTGTCCTCTGACATCAAAACTCGCATTCTGCTCCAGGTCGAGAAGTCTATGAAATTCTTCGCATTTTTTCTCGTCCATCTTGTGTTTTATACAGGGCGTCTTTCTTCGACCCTTCTCAAATCTGTACGGCATCATTCTTTCATCAATATAGACCAGCTCCATCCTTGCTTCTCCTGGAAACACCTGGTTTCTGCCGCGCTGCCCCGCTCACAGGAACCGATGAAAAACCCTCAGAACTAGCGACTGCTGGTTTCTTTTTGTTTTTGACAGTTGATGCAATATTCAAATGCAACGTAATTTGGTCCTGATATGACAGTTCGGAAGTTCTAAAGTCCTTGTTCGTGTACGCTTCCCCTACCTCCCACCCATCTCCCCCCTCCCCCCCCCCCCCCCCCCCCCGCAGGTGGCTCTCCCCCCTTCCCCGTTTCCTTACCCCGGTTTCCTTCCATCCAACATGAAACATGCCACATTAATTCCCGGCACGATTGCGACCGGGGCACTTCCAGCGTTAAGCTGCACTGACCCGGGGCACTTTACGCGTACGCATATAGCTTCATCTGCCTCTAAGCTGGAAGTGCCCCGGGGTAACGTGCGCTGGGGTGTTTATCTTGCGTTGCGCCGGCTGATACCCTCACGCTATAATTAATTCAACATAATTAATTACTATTATATGATCCCTGTCAAAATGTTGATGTTTCCCTGAAATGTCACGTCCAATAAGTTTACTTTTAGTAGACAGGTGAGCGATCCACGGTCCAGTTTCAATAAAAAGATGCATGCAGATTGACGAAGGCGGTGAATCAGACTCCCATGGACCGGACTGCTCTCTGCATTTGAACGAAAGAGTTTCCTGGCCGTAAATCTGAAAGGCAGTTTGATACATGCAGCGCACGGAAAGTCAGATTTATGACTTTGCTGCACGGTTTGTGCATTCTGTTTTATTACATTCTGAGTCATAACCCACCGAATCCTTCATAAGCGTGGACAGCGACTGCAAATGGCCGTCTGCTTACAGTAAACTTATTCTCAATCAATTTGGGTGGGCGGGTGGGGGGTTGGGAGTTTAGCGTCGCTTTCAACCACGTATTGGTGATATCAAAGACGGGGCAACGAGAAAACCACCAGCACAAATAATTATTTGGCCCCAGCCGGGATTCGAACTGACGACTCCAGCATTGACAGTCAAATGCTCTACCATTCGGCTATCCCGGCTCCCCATCAAAATTTGGGCCGATTACCTCTACTGAAATCACAAAACGAGACACAGCAGATATCATTTGTGTAAACACATAGTCTAGTTTATGACCAGTGTTTTTGTGTGCTCACGCATTCACGAGTATCTTTTAGATACCAATAAATTCCATATCGACGGGTACCCAACACAACATGTAAAAAATCGATAATGTTTTAGGATCGGGTTGTTAGCCCAGTCCCAACCCCCATCCTGGAGGGCCAGTGAGTGCTCTTCGTCTGGTCTCTACTCTTTGACCTGTCTGGCTTGGGTGGCCCTACCAGGAGACGAATCTCCCGCCAGCATAGCTCTCAAGGTCATAGAGACACACAAGCTCCCCAACCAACGGCAAGCTTACACTCTCTCTGCGATATGATACGACAAATCTTTCACCACAGAAACTATCAGGGGCACCTAAAGCATATAAAAGACGTTTTGATTTTAATAAACACGGTTAATTTAACTCTTAAAATCCCGAACCCGACCACCCTCTGCCCATATAATTATGATAATACTGGTTTAAAAAAACAAGCCATGGCACACCAGTAGGAGCCACTTCAAGCCACTATTACGCAAGGCGTGGGCCTTCCCCCGCTAGGCCCGTGTCCACTGCAGATTGCATAATAGTGGCTTGAAGTGGCGTCTAGTGTTCTGCACATTGCAAGTAAAATTGTGATTTTTGTATAGGATATTCAGGGTTAAACTTTAAATGTTTCGCGTAGCACTATCCTCTAGTTTTATGCCTTATTATATATTGTTATTAAATCACCTCTTTCTCCAGCTCTCGCCTCTTGAGATGTTATTTTTTCCTGGTGTAATGTCGATTTTTGCCCCTGGTCTGCTGCCAAGCTGCGATCTTGTCCTCCCACGCGACATTCACATTTTCAGTCAGACGAGTTATGGTCTGTAAGTGGCATACGTGGGGGAAGTCTAGTAGGTGCTTAGCGCAATGGCTAGAAGAATATGTTCAAGCTTAACGAGAGAGAGAGAGAGAGAGAGAGAACCTTTATTTTACAACGGTAGAAGTTACAGGCATATACATACCAATTTTAAAACTTGCCGTTGCTACACTACATGAGCTAATACTACTGTCAAAGAGAAAGAGAGAGAGAGAGAGAGAGAGAGTTAACATCAACTAAGACCTGCAGATGGCAGCTTGTTGGATAATGACTAGCGTGGGTGGAACAATCACACAAAGAACATACCCAGGTTTTCTTGACATTTCTTTTGCAGAGACCTTCTTGGGAAATGTCAAAAGAAAATCAGCCAGAACAAATTGCACTAATAGGCTTCAGCATAAAAACAAAATACACCATAAAAACAAACATGATCAACGCGACTTGGAAAGGTTAGCGGAAAAGATCAAGTGAAGATCTTAATAGAGTTAGGCCAATAAACATCTTTTGAGTAGGTTTTCAGCAAAGAACGATGTTGCAAGCAAAGGTGATGCAGTTCTTTCTGATAAACAGTCTTTAACTTAATGTCAGAAACGAAGGTGATCTAGTTCGTTTTGATAAACAACCCTACATGACGTACAACACTCGGTCACTGTCACTAATTGGGCCAAAGGCGGTGTGATACGTGTGATAATACACAGGGTTGAAATTACACCGGTGTTTATCGTTCCAAATGGGCTGACAAAATTCTAAATCCGGCAACAGTTCAGTTTATCCTTCCGTGGCAAATTTAGAAAACTTTGGGGAGAAACACAAACTAGCCTGTTGTTGACGGGCTTGACGAGCCGATTGTGTAACGGAGACATATACGTAATACGATGACGTCATAAAGACCTAAAACAGAGCCAGATTTGGACAAAGTGTCCTAGATTCGATGGCCGCCGGCTTCATTTGTAATGCATTACTTTCATTTTCCATTTACGCAATACGATGACGTTATAGGGTAGGTAGGTGGGTGGGTGGGTGTTTAGGGGTTTAACGTCCTTTTCCACCACATACGGGTGATATCAAAGACGGGGCAACGATGAAAAAGCCAGCACAAATATTTGGCTCCAGCCGGGATACGAACTCACGACCCAAGCATTGGAAGTCCAACGCTCTACCATTCGGCCACCCCGGCTCCTCTTACTTACCGAAGCTACCATTACATCGCTCTATATAGTGAGAATTCTGCTTTAGAAAACTAGCCCTCGCGGCTGCGCATGTCAACCCGAAATAGCCCATCTTAGAATTAGTACAGCTCCAAATGCAACACAGTGATGTTTGATGGCCATGTAAACGAGAAAACTCAACCGTCCGTATACTCTGTAAGTTGTTATTCGTCCAGTGTAAGTTGAGAGAATGCTTGTAATGTTTTTTACGTTCTTTTTACTGTCCTAAGATTGTGAGCCGTCTTAGAATCACCCTTACGTGGTGGAAAAGGACATTAAATTCCTAAACGCCCGCCCATCCTAAGATTGTGAGGCGATTAGAGCTTGGTCCCCCAGGGAAATGCGCCCTATTATTGGTGGTGGTGATAGTAGTAGTAGTAGTAGTAGTAGTAGTAGACGACGACGCCCGCCATGTTTGTCGACTATCGTCAGCGACAATGTCAACGGCTACTGCGTTTTCGTTTCAATCAGCTGAACGGAACATTTATTTGTGTATGTGTCTTAGTGTGTTGTGAGTTCGAATCCCGGCGGGGGCCCAATATTTGCACTGGCCTTTTTATTTCTCGTTGCCCCATCTTTGATATCACCCATACGTGGTGGAAAAGGACGTTAAACTCCCAAACACACCACCACCACACCACGTGTCTTAGTGATGACATGCTACTAAAACAAATCACAACAATAGTTGCGCCTAAAAATGATAGGAAAGGCCTTTTAACTCTTTCTTTTTTTTTTCTTTTTTTTTTAATGAACGCTCTTTGCAAACATGAGGGATAGCTTCATGACGTCACGAAGCTATACGTGTGCATGACGTCACGAAGCTATACGTGTGGTTCTTTTTCTTGTGACAAATGTGACTCACGATGTTTCTGACAAAACCACATCCTTTCACGCGTCACGTGGCCTCCTGTCTGCACAAGCAAACGCCGATTATTATTGAAGACATTTTAGACTACGAGATGTGCTTGTTCAGGTATTTGTTTAAACTGGAGAGCATACGGTGCTGCGCTTAAGCCATGAGCTTTTATTTACTTAACAAAACCTGCAAGTCTCTCTCTCTCTCTCTCAAGTAGTATTAGCTCATGTAGTGTAGCAACGACAAGTTTTAAAATTGGTGTGTATATGCCTATAACTTCTACCGTTGTAAAATAAAGGTTCTTGTTCTTCTCTCTCTCTCTCTCTCTCTCTCTCTCTCTCTCTCTCTCTCTCTCTCTCTCTCACACACACACACACACACACACACACACACACACACACACACACACACACACACACACACACACACACACACACACACACACATTCTCTGTCTCTCTCTCTCTCTCTCTGTGTGGTGTGTGTGTGTGTGTGTGTGTGTGTGTGTGTGTGTGTGTGTGTGTTAAATTCAAAGGCCGCGGCAATTCAGGACAGCTTGCCAATAATACCGTCATTTGACATAGGGCCTCTGTTGGTTGGCTACTAGCGCCTAGCATGCAGGGTGTGAAACATAACAACGGGCGTTTTTCCAGTGCTATTCAATTCAATTCAATTCAATTCAATATAACTTTATTGTCTGTCGATGGCAGAAAATTTTCTTCTGGCTCACACACACACACACACACACACACACACACACACACACACACACACACACACACACACACACACACACACACACCCCTACATTAATTTATCTAGACAATGCCGATCCAAATCAGCGGGGTGCCCACGCCATAACACCGCGATTTCCCGATTTTCCGTAGCACTGGAAAAACGCTTTTGATTTTCAGTTTGTCGGTTAGGACGAATGAAAAATCAGAAACCGTTTAGAAACTCAGAAATTAAAAAATCAGAAACCGATTGCACTAACACGTCACTACAATCTAAAGATGTGTACATATTCATGTTTTAAAATAACGGCTTTAGATGAGAGCAGTTGTCGTCAAAATGGGTTTCTTTCTTTCTTTCTTTTTTTCCTCTTTCTCGTTTGTGGCACCGTTCATTCGGGCCGACCGTTGGGGGTTCTCTCCGGGTACTCCGGCTTCCTCCGCCTCTGCTTTGGAAATGTTCAAAATTCAAAAAAAAAAAAAAATGCAATTCCTAAATATTTTGAAACTTAAATTGCTGACCTGACCCTTCGCACCACTGGCGCGATTGTAATGTGTTCATGTCCAGTGCGTGAGAGAATGCGTGTGATTCGCGTGAGCGTGCGTGTTGGGTTTAGCTCGCGGCGCTTTGAGCCAAAAATTTGGGATAAAGCGCCTATATTAATGCTATTATTATTATTATCAACTTTTAAAGCGGCATAGCAACGGAGAAGGGGCGTCCATGTTGATTACCCGCTGTGCTACCGCGTACTGAATGACGTGCAGCTCGCAAATCTGCCTGCATGAGTTGTCTCCCTAGCCGCAAGAGCACGTATTTTTCGTGGCAGAGCACAAAGCGGCCACGAAAAATGCATGCATGCTACGGGCCTGTGTATGCACGGGGGAGAACTCATGCAGGCAATAATCTCGAAACAGGCTGAGAATGTACTGTGCTGGTGAATGCGACAGTTTTCACCGCTTCTGTGCACACTGTGAAATAACACGGGGACCTCAAAGTTGTTCGCAACTGTCCACTTTCCTTGTCACCGAGTATTTTTGTTTTTTCCTTCTTAGGTATCACTTAGCTCGGCTCGGTCTCGGTTAGCCCGACTTGGCCGTCGTCGGAGGGGGATAGAGTTGTCGACGGACCCGGAACAGGACTGTCCCTGCGCTTATTCTGTTATGGGCGGTCACGTACAGAAATAAATGCATAGACTAGGGCCCCTTGGGTCAGAGGAAAAAAAATTATTTCCCCGCGGAGTTTCATGTCCTGTCTAAGACGCTTTAGGGAACACAAATTTGTATAATTTGAAAATTACGTCCGGTTAAAAGCACTTTTGTTCTGAGCCTTGGTCTATATTATTCCTCCTCCCACACACGTTTCCATATCAATACATGCATGATTATGCATTTTTGTTTGTCTGTGTTTGTCTGTCTGTGTCTGTCTGCCTGTGTGTCCGCCTCTGTGTGTGTGTGTGTGTGTGTGTGTGTGTGTGTGTGTGTGTGTGTGTGTGTGTGTGTGTGTTAAATTATCTTCTTTTATTCCTTATGATTAGTTATACGAGGACCACTCATTATGTTTTACAACCTGGACGAACTAATGACGTCGCTACTTGTCTGCTTACATCACATCGTAGACCAGTTCCATAATACTTATGACAATTTTTTTTACACGATTCCGTGCAACCGTTTGTATTCCATGCGACAAAATGTCCGGTAAGGGTGACGGGTCTTTTGCCAGCAGTGTTGACCTTTCTGGAAGGGATTTTCGAGCCATGATGCATTATGACTACTGCCGGGGAAAATCTTTTCAGGGCTGCTTTCAAAGTTTAAAGCAACGTACTGGAGATCAATCTCCGTCGAAAGCCACTGTGTTCAGGTGGCTCCGACAGTTCATGTCTGGCCAGACAACAATTAAAGACGATGACCGTTGTGGTCGAATGGCAACGACCGTTACCCCAGAAAACGTCTCTAGGGAAATACAGGATATCATGAAGATTTCATCGGGAAATCTCTTTTGCATTCTTCACGACTGCCTTGGCATAAGGAAACGTTGTGCCCGTTGGGCGCCCTAAAACTTGAGTGAAGAGCAGGAGCGGGGTATGGTGGACTCTTGCACCCACATGCTAAGAAAATTTGACGTAGGAAGGTCCCCTCGGGTCTGAGACATCGTAACAGGAGACGAAAGCTGGGTATACCAATACGACCCCGAAACGCAGCAACAGTCGGCGGTGTGGGTCTTCCCAGGTGAGAACCCACCTGTGAAATTCAAAAGAAACAGAAGTGCTTCCAAAAAAATGAAGCCTGTTTCTTTGTAAAATCTGGCCACTTTGTCACCATACTGCTTGAGGACAGAAAGACGGTTACGGCTGACGGGTATGTTAACCACTGTTTGCCTAATGTCTTCCAGGCATGGTGCAAACAGCGTCCCTGAGCGGGTGTCCGTGGTCTACTGCTTCATCACGAAAGTGCCAGCGTGCACAGAGTAGCTGCAACTCTGGACTGTCTAGCTAAAATGTTGTTCAGCTGGTTACCCACCCACCATATTCCCCTGACTTATCCCCCTGTGACTGTTTTTTGTTTCATTCCGCCAAGAGGCAGTTGAAGGGAAAGCAGTTTCGGAGCGCAGAAGATGCCCGAGCATTTTTCGAGGGTATCATTTTGGACCTACCCCAGTCAACTGCTCGCGTGTCATGGACAGCTGGTTTGAGGGGATGGCAAATTGTGTACAGGCTGATGGGAGGTTCTTCCAAAACCTTGAGTAGACAGATTGGTTGTAAGTGTTCTTGAGACGCCAGGTTGCAAAACATAATGAGTGGCCCTCGTATACTAGCAGTCTTCAGCAACGGCAGGTATAAAGATTGGCCGTCTGATGTTAATTGCATCTCCCGTTGTAAAGTAAAGTTTCATTGATTCATTGATTCTTTCTCTCTGTCTGTCTGTCTGTCTCTCTCTCTCTCTCTCTCTCTCTCTCTCTCATGTTTGTTTGAAATGGCTGTATTCTTTAATTTGTATTCATCATGTTTGGCTCATCATTTCCTTGATATGCTCCGTTGAATAATAAATGATAAAGTTCGTTCGTTCGTTCGTTCTCTCTCTCTCTCTCTCTCTCCCACCCCCCTTCCCCCCCCCCCCTCTCTCTCCTTGTGTGTATCTTTGACAGCACGGTCGCATAAAATGTCCTCCCGCATACCATTAGACCGTGTAAGGCCCAAGGCAACGTTCTCAACTTCATCTCCAGGCAAGTCTTCCCTTCAATCATATCCATACAAGCCAAAGGCACACCCTACTTATCCCCAGTGACACGGCAAAGACCGGTAGATTTATATGAAATTTACAACCCTGCGACTTAAACCTTTGACAGGTTAGGGATCGTTCTAATACTGAGATGCAAAGCTGTGTTTATAACCTTGGGAGTCTTCTTCGTTTTAATGCGAACACGTCCGCATGTTCTATATTGGGACAGGTTCAATGTGTTGGCGTTCTTCACAGATAGACGTGTGAATGTGATGTTATTCTGAACAACGCATGAGCCTGCCTGAGTCCTTGTCACTGAGAGAGAGAGAGAGAGTTAAGGATGGAGTGGGGGAGGGGAGGGGGCGATGGAAAGGAGGGGATACATGTACATATTACCAGAGGAGGGGGTATATATTGCTTCGGTGGTCTTTCAGTCGGTCATATCCCTACCTAGCAACTTACAGATATGCGCACTCCTCATTTCCCCACAACTTGTGACAAGTATACAAAACTGTGTATAGGATCCAGCTATTGTGATAACACAAATTGCTGCTCTTTCAATTTTATCGGTAACCCGTACGTTTGGATACATCGCTTCGCGTGCGAGCGTGCGCGCGCGCGCGCACACACACACACACACACACACACACACACACACACACACACACACACGTGTCGCATGCACACATATTTGTTATCCCAAATAACAACTTCAAACCACAGCAGTTTTTCCAATACTGAATCAGCAACAAAACTAATATACCTTTTTCTTCAAAACACGGGATCCAAATTCATTAACCTGCACTGTGCATGTGATTTGATCCTGGCGGAAAGGTTTCTTTCCCTGTCGACTCAGATCACGACACAAACGCCCGGGCATCAGCAGGATACAATTTCGCAAGGTCAAGGTTATAGAACATTGCATAAGATTTCAATCTGGACTGCAAATGCAAATTTCTTTTAAAAACCTTTGGCCTTAGAAAATGTAGGGCAGTCATGTTAGAACGACATAGGAAATTGCAAACTTCTGGTGAACACAGAAGGTCAAGGTTCTGCAGCATTGTATAAGATTTTTTTTGAACCGCAAACTTTACAGGAACACCCACGAACGACAACGAAATTAAAAGCAAATATACTCTCAGAAAAAGCAGCCCAGTTACATGAGAACTGCATACATTTGGCAGAAGAAGTTGTTTTTTGTTTTTGTTTTTTTTAACAGGTTGAAGGAAGCAGGCAAGTGACTGAAGACAGCAGTTATGCAAGAGCAACATAAACAAAGCCCCGATGACATTTTGCATAAGCGACCTTCTCACGTGCGACATTGGAAAGACGATATTTTAACCCCCCAGGCGCCAGGCACAGTTCTGTTGTTGCTGTTGTTGTTGTCGCTGTTGTCGTTGTTTTGTTGTCGTTGTTGTTGTCTTGTCGTTGATGCTGTCGTCCTTGTCGTTGTAGTTGTTGTCGTTGTTGTTAGCGTTCTTAGGCTGAGCATCCCAGGGTCATCCCGTTGGATGAGAGGATTACGTGTGTGATCATTTTTCAAGTACCCCGCCACATGGACAGCCTCACTCCGCGATCCGTGTTGACAGGAGAGAACAATTCCTTTTCTTTGTCTATGTGGCAGATACTGTGCACCAAGCCTGGCTGACAGTGAGCTTCAGTCAACAGTACTCGCAAACAGTGAAAAAAACCAAAAAAACAAACAAACAAGTCCATACATCTCACAATTTCAGGGCCCGTATGTAATAGTCGAGGTTAAGGCTTTTAGTCCTGGGTTAGAGTCTAACCTCGAACTAAACTAGCTCTAGGGTAAAATTTTCTGTTGTTTTTGTTTTAAATCAGGAAGCGGGTCCATTCCAGCAAGGTGCCTATGCCGTTATAGAAGGATTTTTTTCTTCCTTTCTTGGCTTCCTTTTTTTTAAAATGTAATTTTGTTTTTGGGTTTCTTTTGTCCTAGACTAGTCCTGGGTTAAATTAACATCGACTTTTACATGCGGGCCCAGGGGCAAAAGTGGCCCAAAAAGCAGACCAAAATGTAGGTCAGGCCACAAGGAACGCAATGACACCACTCAGTCCACAAAACAATGCAAGTAATCCAGAAAATGAGAGAAAACTGTGAGAGCAAAACACTCCAGCCAGTGAGACGTAGGAACACTATTTATTAACTGTGAAATGAATGACTCTACTTCTTTTCTTCAGACTTCTTCTTTTTGAAACAGGGCACCAAACACCAAGGCGGGTGGGTGGGTGTTTAACGTCCCTGTCCACCACGTAAGGGTGATATCAAAGACTGGGCAACGAGAAAAAGGCCAGCACAAATATTTAGCCCCAGGTGGGATTCGAACTCACGACCCGAGCCAACAGAAGCGTACTCAAAGACGCGGCGACCACACTCAGCGCTCCAGTAGCGTAACAACAGTCACAGAATTTGAATTCTCGACCGCTCGCGCAAACAACATTGTATCGCATTAAGAGCCGTACTAATCATCAAGACGATCACCCCTTCTCCCATACAATGACGTCATGGACGTACTGTGTTTTGCCAATACACCATAGACAAAATGGGCGGGGCTTTGGCCTCTGATCCTGCCGAGTGGAGTCGTCTATTACAACTTCACACGAGCTACAAAAAGCAGTTGTCTTGGGAAGGGTTAAAAGAAAGCAGACAAAATAATGCGAGACGAAATTTATGCACCAGGGACATTAAAACCGAGCGGATGAATTCGTTTGTGACGCTGCGAAAGTGTTTTGCTGGGCAAGGAGACAACGGGTATCACGCACGGACTACCGCCGTTGAAATGAATATCGCCACTTAGTGTTTGTTTGGATGTTTTAAGCGGCCTAGTCTTGTTTACAAAAGCAGCGAGCACTGCCCTGTCTGTCTGTCTGTCTGTTAGGACAGAAATTTATGGAAATCCGCGGCAGATAGACAAAGTCTTAGTACTATAACGGTCGCGAGACGTTTCTTCGGAAGTCGGTATCAAGGCCACCAAAACAGTACAATCGTGAAAATTAAATAATAATAATAATAATAATAATAAATTGCTTTTATATAGCGCAGTATCCCAGCAGACGCTCGCTCAGAGCGCTCTACAATTTCAATCACACACAGAGAAACACACACACACACACACACACACACACACACACACACACACACACACACACACACACACACACACACACACACACTTCACTTTCAGAACATACAGCTGGGATCTCGATAAAATGAGCTGGGGGGAGGAGTATTTACAGATGGATAGAGTTGCGCAAGCAACAAAGACCATTTCGCAGCTAATTAACTGAGAGGGAGGGAATTCTGACTGGAAGAAGTGGGTTTTTAGTTTGTTTTTAAAAACTGTGAAAGATGAACTTCACGGACATGTGGAGGGAGTGAATTCCAAACTCTCGGGACCTGGACCTCCTGCCAAATGTAAGTAGTGGGAGGCAGGTTCTCACGCATGGAGAATATGTCCGAGCCTAGCTTAATTATAAGCTGAGACTAAGTCTGTGATTAGCTTCATTAATATACACTAAGACTAAGAATGTCTGAGACCAACTTGACTATGAGCTGAGACTAAAAGATTAAAGAGATGCTATATGCGAAGACTAGGGCGTTTCCAAACATGCACCGCAAAGTAATCCACGCTGATGATAGTCCCGGCTTAAGCAGTCTGACACTAGATACAGAGTTAAGCCTCAGACTGGTCTAGTCGTGCATCGGACCCCAGAATAAGCTGCATGCATCAGTTACGTATGCTACGACGTCAACAAACTTCCTGCCCGCATGTGGACAAGTGTTATCCATCAAAGGTTATGGGTATGTCATGGGTTAGTACATACACTGCATATTCTACAGGGTGGGTGGGTGGGTGTTTGGGGGTTTAACGTCCTTTTCCACCACATAGGGTGATATCAAAGACGGGGCAACGATGAAAAAGCCAGCACAAATATTTGGCTCCAGCCGGGATCGAACTCACGACCCGAGCATTAGTAGTCCAACGCTCTACCATTCGACCACCCCGGCTCCCCGCATATTCTACAGGCTAGAGTTTGTAGCATACTATTGGGAAAACACGATCGGAAATCTTCTGTGGCGCATTCAAGTTCATGCAGCAGGGAGCAACAGAGCAAATCTGAAACGAAGAAGAACCTGAAAATGAATACATCTAACCGTTGAAAAGTTGTGTGCACGCGGGTAGATGAGTGTTTCAAGCATTGATTTACGATCTTGCTGTGAAAATTTGTACCAGCTGCCAACAGTAAACAGTACAATCCCCTTTCGTTGTCGCGGATTCCTTACACCTTTAATTTCAGTCTTCGCGGACCTGTCGGGCGACACAGAAAACGTACAGCACCTTCGTTCGGGATTTCTAACTGTCGCCGTGTCACGGTAGGATCTTATAGTTGTCACAGAATGTTTTTGATTCCAACCTAAGCTGCCACCCAGCTGACACTGACACAGTCAAATCCCCGCCGCCCCACAATGCTCCAAACAGTAGGGATCTGACTCAGGAGTCCTGAGTCACATAATAAGAATAATAATAATAATATTATTATTATTATTATTATTTTACCCAATTTCTTGAATCGGCTCAAAGAGCCGCGAACTGAACCCAACACGCACGCTCACGTGAATCACACGCATTCTCTCACACACTAGACATAAACACATTACAAACACGTGGTGCGAAGGGTCAGCTCAGCTACACGTATTTACAATTTCGGAATTCAGAATTGCATTTACTTTTCAAATTTGGTGAGCTGAACATTTCCAAAGCAGAGGGGGAGGAAGCCGGAACACCCGGAGAGAACCCCCGACGATCGGCCCAAATGAACGGTGCCACATACGACAGGGTAATTTCTTTGCCCCGAGCGGGACTCGAACCCCTGACCTCTCGCATTGGTGACTGACATGTCTCTTAACCACTAGACCACCGACCGCCCCCATACCCATGGCTAGTCCGATGAATAGGACTAGCCATGGGTATGTCTCAAGGTCTCAATGCAGCTACTGGCTGCAAGGCGCCTAAACACACTAGTCTTGCTAGCACCAATAAGATAGTAGTAAGTTAGGCGTTACGACTGAACCAGTATGAGCAATCCACAAAGCCATCGCGGCTAACCGCTGTCACGTCAGTGTCAGCTGAGAGGTTCGCGGACACAACGCCTGCTGTCTATTGTTTGGATATCGATCGGGAGACAAAAACTTTTCACCATTAGTCTATCCATCGCCAACACAGCGTGCAGATCGTAGGCGTTATTCATCGGGTGATTACTATCGCCTAAAACCTAAACTGACGGCTGTGAAATTGACAGTGTGCGGGGGTGGTCTCAGAAAACTCATTTGCAGCCACCGTCAAGCTGTAGAGGCTATTTGGCTGTTTCATGCTCAATAACGTCCACTCTTCGACGCTAATCTGAAGGTTTTCAGCTGCGTGACAGGCCCGAGAGAGAGAGAGAGAGAGAGAGAGAGAGAGAGAGAGGGAAAAAAAACGAATTTTATTTTTCAACGGAAAAGATTTAGCCATACAATGGTTAATTTTCAATCTGCCGTTGCTACAAAAAAAAAAAAAAAAACTACTGGCAAAAGGTAAAGAAGAATATACAACACTGAGCAACTAAACAAAAAAAGAGCAATGCAAAACCAGAAACAAAATGCAAAACACACACACACACACACACACACACACACACACACACACACACACACACACACACACACACAAAATCTATAATAGCCGTTACTTAGACCGCATACGGACAGTCATGATACATTGAAGCCGTTAGAGAGATCGTATAGGATCAGTATATAATCGGACAGTTAAGAGAGGGAGCATTAAAATGTATCTTTCATGGATAAGACGCGTATTTACATCATATAGGAAGTGACGTCACTACTTATCTATCTTAAGATGGGTTAGTATACTTCGAAAATTCATTCTCCACCAGATGGGAATACAACTTTCTTCTGAATCCGGAGCGTGATGGTATGAGTGTTAGGATGGGTGGGTGTTTGGGGGTTTAACGTCCTTTTCCACCACATAGGGCGATATCAAAGACGGGGCAACGATGAAAAAGCCAGCACAAATATGTGGCCCAGCGTTAGGAGTGGGGGTACAGAATTCCAGGCTAATGGGCCAGAAAAGGCAAAACTTGTTTTAAATAAGTCTACCCTAGGGAGTGGAAACGGCAGACAACTGTTACTCGAGCCTCCTGGCCGTTGTTGAGTTAGTTTAATGGATGACTTCAAGTATGATGGAGCATTACCATAAATAACGCTATGCACTAAGAGACATTTATTTAGGGTATGTTGACCACGTAAGGACAGTAGTCCAAGTTGATGGAAACGCTGGTCAGTTGGGAGGGTGGTGTGTGGGAGGATCAGTTTGATGGCTCTTCTACGTAATGGATTTAGTTTGGATAAGTGGACCTGGCTGCAGCTGTCCCAAACATTAGAGACATAATCGATATGGGGTTTAACGTGAGCAAAGAAGAAAAGTTTACGACGGTCAGAATCAATGTAATGTTTAAGTTTTGATAGTAGGTAGAGGTTTTTGGCTACTGTCCTACAGATGTGGTCAACATGTGGTTTCCATTTCAGTTGATCATCTGTCTGGCTACTGTCCTACAGATGTGGTCAACATGTGGTTTCCATTTCAGTTGATCATCTACCACCACGCCTAAGAGCCGATGTTCCCAGACTTGCTTGATTTCAGTGTTACCTATGGAGAGTTTTAGTGGTGGTGGAGATAGTTGGTGTTTCTGTCGGGTTGTAATGAGCATGCTGTTAGTTTTGTGAGGATTTACGTGCATATGGTTAGAAAGACACCAGAATGAAACGTCATCTACGCCGTGCTGCAGATCGTCAGTTACCCGGGATACTTCTTTGTCTGATGCATGCAAAGTACTATCATCGGCAAAGATGTCACACTGGACTGACTTAGCGCACTAAGCGCGCACACAGCAAATATTGCTACTTAACACTAGCATCCGAGACAAGGGACACCACTCCTGTCGCGCAACAATACCCCCTGTCTGTCTCAGTTGTGCACCTAGAGCAGCATAATATTATATTGGATTTGAAGTGTAGCTTCTCGATTAGCACAGCTTACATTTACATGCCGTGTACTTTAGGTAGTTTATTTCAATATGTTAGACTCATCATCAGGCCTTCGCAATTTTTTTTTAAATTTTATTTTAACACAGGGTTATAGGCCTACTGGAAGAGGGAAAACGTGATCTATATGTTTCATATGTGTATTTACTTCATTTTATTGTATTTCTATTGTTTTTTTTCTTCTTTTTTTGGGGGGGGGGGGCGTTCGGGGTGGGGGATGGGGGGGGGGGGGCGCGGAGGGGAGAGGAGAGGAGAGTAGAGAGGGTGGGTGGGCGGAAAGCTGAGAAAGATGAGTGGGTGGGTGGATGGGTGGGTGCGAAAGGAAATGAATGGATGGGTAGGTGGGAGTGTAAGAATAATGGTCGTTGTCGTGCACATCTGGCATGTTTGTGGTGTGTCTGTATTTGCAGTTGCAGCTATTTTTGTTGCCTTTACCTGATTTTTTTTTTTTTTTTTTGCCCGTCCCTCAGAACTTGTTCCTACATAATTATTCCTATTCGTGTACGCAGTTCTGTATTCTTCTATCCTTGTAACATAAACTGACTGAACCTATTTTTCTGCAAGAAAGAAGCCGAAAATAATTGCTTCGACAGTTCGTGGCCGTGAATACACAAAAAAAACCCACATTGATTCTAAACTCCACCTACACTGACGGCAGGTTTCTGAACACACCCTGTCCACAAAACAATTCATTGCTTGTCTACTGTCACTGAGATACAATCTGCTGTAGTCGTGGAGAGACATGTCAAACTTGCATGGCATGTTATTGAAATGATGTGTTTTACCGGCCCCCGTAGTGTAGTGGTTAGCACTTCGGACCATGGACCGGGAGACCCGGGTTCGAATCCCAGCCGAGGCAAGCGGGATTTTTCCTACCTAGGTCGGCTCCTACCCAGAGCGGGTGTGCTATGGGCCCAATGGGGAGGCTGTTGCCACACAGCCGAGCTTCACCCACTTCACGGGTGCGACTTTGGGGGTGCTTCCCTTGGTATGACGCGTCTTGTGATGTGGATGATTACACGGCCGGCACCGCAGGTGCCGTAGTTCCCGGGCCTGGTTAATGCCGGGATATTTATGACAGGAAGCGTGGAATGCGGCCCTGTCCCGCAGTCCCAAACCACACGGACCCCCATAGCATCATCTCACCTTCATCCTCATCTCCATCATCATGCATAATAAAAAAAAATTGCCCCGACTTCCGAGCCCTCCGTGGATTCCACCCATTACCAGGGAGGAACACCACTGGAGCCGGCAAAGAGTTGGGGCAGCAAAAAAAAAAAAAAAAGTAAAAAGGAAATGATGTGTTTTACCGCTTATTGCACAGCTGTCACCTCACATTCTGCCGCGTATGTCATTTTAGATTGATCTCTTACTTTTCTTTTCTTTTCTTTTTTTTGGGGGGGTGGAGGGGGGTTGAGGGGGGGGGGGGGGGGGGGCAGACGATGTTATGTGTTTAACGATTCTGATTGTGTGGCGTTTGTGGTCTAACATCATGATTGATTCATGAGTTCGTTAGTTTATTGCTTTTTCCAGTAACTTATGCACACAGAATGAAAAAAAGAAATGAAAACACAGCTGATACTGTCATTAAATAAAGCCTTGCCGTTGTGCTAAAGGCGAATCTCTCTCTCTCTCTCTCTCTCTCTCTCTCTCTCACACACACACACACACACACACACACACACACACACACTCACACACACACACACACACACACACACACACACACACGGTGGTAATGCAATGGACGTAAAAAACTAGAGTAGAGGCCAATCAATAAAATATCAAAGTAGAACTCTCTCTCTCTCTCTCCGTGTGTGTGTGTGTGGTTAGACCACAGTTTAAATCACCAGTGACGTAAGCACGTCGGTTTATATGTCTGTGTGTCAGAACTGAGCGGAGATACGCATGAATGATCACGAAGCACAGAGTGAAACAGAAGAGGAAGCACGGAGCTAGATGACTGACACGTGAAATACATCACACTACAGCACGAGCGGAAGAGGTGTATACAGGGAGGACAGGGGCGGGGGGAGCGGGGCGCTGTGTGTGTGTGTGTGTGTGTGAGTGTGTGTGTGTGTGTGTGTGTGTGTGTGTGTGTTGGGGGGAGGGGGGGGGGGGCTTTGGAGGGTCAGAGTTGTACCGGTGTCACCATCTGTCACGGTCTAAATTTACCCCCTCCCCCTCCCCCCAATGTCGTGTGTGTTGAACAGCTTCAAGACTCAAAACGAAAACGTGGAAGA
>JACVVK020000577.1:7500-27500 GCA_018292915.2 Batillaria attramentaria | reverse complement strand
CATGGATTTGTCTCTGCCACGCAAATGTCGCTCAAAGCCGCAGCAGCTTTTACACACTTCGTACCGCAAACGCGTATCCCACGTTCTTGACACTCTTTTTCGGTTTGGCCCCGTGTGCGAAAATCAGGCAAGATTAACGATTGCTGAACGGCACTTACTACAGTAAACATCATCATCATCATCATCATCATGATAATGGATAATTATAAAGCGCTTATTGTCAGTAAGCTCCGAGCGCTTACAAGGCTACAAGGGTGGTGGGTGGGTGGGTGTTTGGGAGTGTAACGTCCTTTTCCACCAAATACGGGTGATATCAAAGACGGAGCAACGATGAAAGGGCCAGTACAAATATTTGCCCCCGGCCCGGATTCGAACTCATGATCCGAGCACTGAAGTCCAACGCTCTACTATTCGGCCACCCCGGCTCCCCAAGGCTACACTGACTAAAGGACGTAAAATGATTATAATCAAAGTGTCATACTCCTACTAAGCCGAATTTAATTCCACGCAGACATTTTTTTTTTTTTTAAACTGAGGCCAGGAGTGCACAACCTAAAACTTACTCGGTAGAAACTGAGTTAAGGATGGGGACTACGTGTGCTGGGAAAGCTCAAGCGAAACGCTCATTTCATCGCTGAATATGTCAACCCGATTTTGATGCTTCAACCATAACCGTAAAAAAAAACACAAATATTAAACAAACAAACAAACAAACAAGCTGGACCATCCACAAGTCTCGCTGTTTTGCATGTCCATGGTATTCACGTTTATTTTAACCTAATTTTAAGAGGTCCTCGTGACTTAGTTTCAGTCGAAGGTGGCCCCTGTCCTTAAAACCCTAAGCCAAACACGGAGACCGCCGCCCTTTAAACACACCGGCAAACACTGGCCTCAAAACATCGCCGTAGTGACACAGGCGACGTGAAACACTAACCGGTAGTTCAGCATGCTCTAATAGCAGGGTGGGAATGTACAGGTGTGCGGTCTATACCGCTATCATTGCAACCTTCTGGTCACGTGTACCGGCATATGTCGTAATAATCGTAATGTCGTAAAAAACACATCTGCTGGAATCGAAGTGATGGGCCGTTAACAGCCACACGTTGGAGCGGCCTTTGAAGTTGTCTTTCAAAGGGAAGATTTGTCTAGATTACACTTTTTACTATTTTATATTAGGTGTTCTCTCCCCCACCCCCACCCCACCGTCCCCCTTTGGGGAGCCGGGGTGGTCGAATGGTAGAGTGTTGGACTTCTAATGCTCGGGTCGTGAGTTCGATCCCCGCTGGGGCCAAATATTTGTGCTGGCTTTTTCATCGTTGCCCCGTCTTTGATATCACCCTTTGTGGTGGAAAAGGACGTTAAACCCCCAAACACCCACCCACCCACCGTCCCCCTTTTCCATTTTTTATAACTACAACCAATGACGTGATCTCTCTCTCTCTCTCTCTCTCTCTCTCTCTCTCTCTCTCTCTCTCTGTGCGTGTGTGTGTGTGTGTGTGTCAGTGTGTGTGTGTGTGTGTGTGTGTGTGTGTGTGTGTGTGTTAGTTTTCGTAACATACACTATACCTATGTGCCCTTCGTCAGTGGTAACGACACATAAGTTCTGCATCATCAGAGACATGCGCGTGTTTCTGCTTTCATACGTGATTGTTGGTTCGGTCACTTACGGCTACATTCAAATCATTACGGGTTACAGTACAAGCTTGAAATATAAATCCGAAAACAGCGTTGTCAACATATTCTTGCCCAATGTTTAGGCCTGTTACAGGTGGCATTAGGTGGCTAAACATATAATTATATGAAATACATTACACTTAGTCAAACACACTAAGTTAACTCTATTGTGGCCGGGGCTTTCGTCGTTTCAATACCGCCATGTCTGGGCCTGCCCCCATGAAACTACAGTGAACTGACATCATGTAAACACACATCTCTTCTTTTCACTAAGACACACGGACACACACTTGACAATTCAATTGATTAATGAAAAATGGATGGAGAATGCAATTCAAATCTGCCGTGGGTGTCGCGTGGCTGAACCTTTGATCGAAGTATCCCGTCGCGTGGCTGAACAATTGATCGGAGTGTCCGGTCATGAACGAGTTAACATCACGAGAACATTATTATTTGGTTATCTCGAGACTAGCCGAGTCTGAAACGAACATGCTGCTTCAGTTTGCGGGTTTGACGTCCCGACATTTTCACCACATAAGGGTTATCTCAAAGAAGAGGGGGTGTGGAGGAAGGCTGGGGCGGGGGGGGGGGGGCGGCGGCACAACGTAAGTGTTATCTCAGAGACGAAAGGGGGGAGGGGGCAAACGGAGAAAAAGTCATAAAGTTTTGACTCCCCGGCAGCCGGCCGACATTCGAACTCACGACCCGAGCATTGAAAGTCCAACGCTTGATACTAGCTTGGTTATCACAGCTCCCCGATTCTGAAAAAGAAAGAAAGAATGGAAATGAAAAGGTTTCAAAAACTTACGTTCAAGTCCAAACAGCAGGCCTTGTTGACTGGCATCTTTCGTCAGAAATACTCCGTCATCACTACTCCCAGAGCTGCTCGTGTTGTCTCCAAATCCCCGGGAGTGGGGAGTCGGGTTCTGGAGGCCCAGGGCGGACCCCAGGGGCTGAGGTCTCATGCCGTGTCCCGTGGGGTCGGGTGGACGCTTAGCTTGCATCCTCCCACGCATGGTGACGGTGGGGTGGGGGTAGGGGGGGTAGACGCGAAGTTGGTCGCTCCTGAGTCCAGTGCGACGATGTGCCTACCCCGGCCTCCAGACACAGACTGCGCCAGGGGACGTAAACCTTTCCTTCACGTCGCTTACGGCCCCTGTTTGGCCCCTCACTTTTCCCGTCACCGCAAGATCAGATAGGTCGCGGCTGG
Source organism: Batillaria attramentaria (assembly GCA_018292915.2). NCBI lineage: Eukaryota > Metazoa > Mollusca > Gastropoda > Batillariidae > Batillaria > Batillaria attramentaria. The sequence goes on along the minus strand of JACVVK020000577.1, from coordinate 24,616 downwards.
GACGACAGCCGGTCGCACGTGAGCTATCGTGGATCCGCCTTCACTGTCACGATCACTGCCAGTTGAGCAGGAGGTTAGCGCGATGTGACGCTGTTTTCGCTGACGCACTTCGCTTTTCTTGGACCTCCTGTCTTGGTCGTTAAAGATTCGGCCCTCAGGTGCTCTAGTGACGTCACGGGGTAACACCTGAGACAGGAAGAGAGGAGATGAAGCAGTGATAGAGGAGGGGGACAGGCGGGGGCGGGGGAGGGGTCCATGTGACTGAAAGCGAGGATCAATCATGGAGAGTGATTATACCTTTCTAGTGGTACTTCAGGAGAGGGGGTGGTGTGTGTGTGTGTGTGTGTGTGTGTGTGTGTGTGTGTGTGTGTGTGTGTGTGTGCCGGTGTTGCAGTGTGTGTGTGTTGCAGTGTGTGTGTGTGTGTTACAGTGTGTGTGTGTGTGTGTGTGTGTGTATGTGTGTTACAGTGTGTGTGTGTGTGTGTGTGTGGTGCAGCGAGACTTTGTGACAGAAGAGCTTTATAAGAACTACATCATCATCATCATCATCATCATCATCATCACCACCACCAACACCACCACAATCATCATCATCATCAACGTCGTCGTATCATCATCATCTTTATCATCATCATCGTCGTCGTCGTCGTCGTCGTCTAAGAAGCATTCGTAATCTCTTGAATGTAATCTTCATGCTACGAGTCAGGAACAAGCAGTGCCCTCACATCCTGTATGTCGGGGGTGGGGGGTAGGGTGGGGGTCGGTGGGGGGGGGGGGGGGGGGGCAGGTGGAGGGCCGGCGCGGGCAAACAACAGAAGTGCAGTACACTTCAATTGTAGCTGAAGAGAAACATGCGATAGATCTGTTAGCTGAGGAAAACTTAAGAGATGACTCCCGAACAAAAGTATTCAGGAAAAAGAAATCGACGCCCACATTGAAACCCCGAACAAATCAAGCCTACATAATTAAGTGGATTTTGTTGTTGTTGTTGTTGTTGTTGTTGTTGTTGTTGTTGTTGTTTAAGGGACAGTGAGATAACAGCCTTTCTTAATTTCTATCAGAGTTTTCTCATACCCGAGCTTTATAGGACCGAAAATTATAACAGAGCTGAATAATTATGTTCGTAAGTCGTTCCCATTCATATTCGCTGAGTAACAAATAAAGAGTAATTCAGACATGTCTGTGTGAGTTACTCAGTAGAACATGCCAACACCTAAGCACATCTCTTCAAACATTTAATTTATGCACCAACTGAGCGAGTGTGAGGGAAGTGAATGTATATTATTTCCCTCTGGGGATTAATAAAGTATTATGAACTGAATCGATTTGAATTCATTAGGCGTGCTTTTTCTCAGTTTCCTCGGTTAGCTGCTGGTAAGATAAATTATGTGAATGACGGAATCTCCGTCCCTGTTGTTGTTAGGGCGGTCGGTGGTCTAGTGGTTAAGAGACTTGTCACCAATGCGAGAGGTCAGGAGTTCGAGTCCCACTCGGGGCAAAAAATGTTTCCTTCTCGTATGTGGCACCGTTCATTCGGGCCGATCGTCGGGGGTTCTCTCCGGGTACTCCGGCTTCCTCCCCCTCTGCTTTGGAAAATGTTCAGCCCACCAAATTTGAAAAATGAATGCAATTCTAAATTCCGCAATTTAAATAGCTGAGCTGACCCTTCGCACCACGTGACTGTAATGTGTTCATGTCCAGTGTGTGAGAGAATGCGTGTTATTCACGTGAGCGTGCGTGGTGGGTTCAGTTCGCGGCGCTTTGAGCCGATTCACGAAACTGGGTAAAGCGCCTATACAATACTCATTATTATTATTATTGTTGTTGTTGTTGTTGTTGTTGATGTTGTTGTTGTTGTTGTTTGTTTGTTAATTGGTAATCTTGCTGAAGATGGGTACTACAAGCTGAAACACAAATGGCCCATCATCATCATTATCATCATCATCATCGTCGTCGTCGTCATTGCTCTATCTAACACACGTCGACATGACATATACACTCACATCAACGACAACACCCCCCCCCCTCCCCCGCCACCCACTCACCACTCTCCAGATGTGCAACATTTAATCTGTGCCGTTAATCATCACGAACGGCTTCCCCAAATCACGGCTTAGCCCGGGCTGCCCACTACGTCACCAGCCGTGACTGACAGACAATGGAGTCGGGAGTTAGGACAATACAACGGAATCTCCTTTGACTCTGTGCACAGGGAGGGTAACGTCGCCACATGAAGTACGAGGAACACGATCATTGCATTGAGGGACCGTCCACATAACGCGACACGGTTGCGCTTATTCCAGGGCATGTGAGGAAAAGTTTGGAAGAATTAAATCTTTTAAAATCCCCGAAAAAAAAAGTGATTATGATAGTTGTGTGTGTGACTATTGAGGAACAAAGCCAGTTTTCACTCCTTTCGGGATTAATACCGACGGGCGGACTCTTTACTGTTGGAAACGGATCAGTAGCGTTAACTCGACTTTCCGCTACTCAGCAAAGCTAATAAAACTAAAGATCCCACCCTCTACTTCCCCTCCGCGCCGGCAATTCCCGAAACACATTTTTCTATTGCATGATTTCAGTCAATTTAGATGGTTTAGCTTTTGCTCCCATTTCATGGCACGTTCGGGCACTGCCTCGCACTGTTTGGACGCCCTATCAACATTCTTCTCTTCGCAGATTCCGAGCGCCATACAGACTTTCAAACCACGTGATTTACCCCCCGTGTACCCCCCGTGCTGTTCTCCTCTAGCTCGATTTTGCCGCTGTTCGAGCGATTCTGGAGAAAATTAATTAGCCTAAATAGGACGATATCGATGCTTTCTCGTTTCTAGCGTTTCATCGTACAGCTAGCGTTTCATCGTACAGCTAGCGTTTCATCGTACACCTAGCGTTTCATCGTACACCTTAAAAGTCACGTGACACGGGGGACGTCATCCCCCGTGGTACCGTATATTAGTTACAGACGTGATGGCCAGCGGCCTTGAGAGGAGCTGAAGGATTAATCAACAGCTAGAGCTTTGGCTGTTTTATACGGGGGATTAGACCGCACGGCGAACAGCTTTCAGTATGCTTATTTCTGATGTCTCTCTCTCTCTCTCTCTCTCTCTCTCATGGTGCTTTTCGGCTGGGCACGATGTTGGCTATTTTCGCCTCATTAATACTTCGGGATTAACCGGTTTATTTTGTTAGCCGAGTCCTCTGTTAAGTAAACAACTTTCTCTCTCTCTCTCTCTCTCTCTCTCTGGTGTTTCTGTTTTGTTCCTGTTGCTGTACATGGGACTATGTGTGTGTGTGTGTGTGTGTGTGTGTGTGTGTGTGTGTGTGTGTGTGTGTGTGTGTGTGTGTGTGTGTGTGTGTGTGTGTGTGTGTGTGTGTGTTGATTTAGACAGACATTACTAGAATAGATACTACTAGAATTAGCAACGGCAGGTATGAAAATGGGCTGTTTTAAGTTAATTACCTCTACCGTTGCAAAAAATAAAGTTTTCTTGATTCTCGATTCTCTCATTTCCAAAGCAGAAAGGAGTTTTTGTTTTTGTGTTTGTTTTTTTGTTGTTGGTTTTTTTGGCCAAATGAATAGATGTTTTGGCCTTTGCGACCATTTCCGTGACTTTGCGGCCTAAATGAATAGTACAGGAATATGACTTTGTTTGGAAAGCTTCTACCACAAAGAACAACATATACGCCAACCAGAGTCACCGCAGTGATAAGATGTTATATTGTGTCCCACGTGACTTAGTCTGATGCACGGGTTCGATGAAAAGTTTTCCTCAGGGTTGTTGTATGCCTGACAAAGGTAGTGAGACTTTAAGCTTTAAGTTTAAAGCTCACACTGCCGACAGAATTATTCCTTTAACTGAGACTACTTTTCACCAGCACTACTGCATTAACTATTAACCTTTAAGACAGACAGGTTTTTTGTTTTGTTTTTTTTCTGAACGTATCCGCGTTCGTCTTTCGGTTTCTCGATCTCTTATGTTTCTTCTGACCTACTGATCGTAAACCTCTCCTTGAACGCCCACCCTGACCTACTGACCTATTTGCAAGAAGTAACCTTTCGTGAATTCCCCAGAGATCCGCATCATGTTTCAATAATTATAATGTCTCAGAGAACGATTACTAATTTTTTTTTTTTTTTTAAACGACATCAGTGGTAATCAACATGTCGAAGCTGCACGTGCCAGATGGTGCGTTGGGGTGAGATGGGGGTTGGTGTGTGTGTGTGGGGGGGGGGGGCGGGGGGCAGGGGAGGTGGGGTAAAGGGTGGTTGCAAAGAGATGGGAGTGGTTGTTCCTAAGAGGTCAAGTGTCTTAGACACACGCTACAGGCGTGCAGACAAAAAGTGAGCGTTGGGTCAAGATTGGTGTTTGTTTGATGTGCTCTCTTTTTTCTTTTTTTTAAAAAATACTTTATTATCCCTTTCGGGAAATTTGGGCTGTTTCCCCCGGGGGAAGCGCGTCGCCGCGGTGCAGCGCCACCCAATATCTATCCCATATTTTTTTACAATTTTGCTAGGGGAGGAAAGCCGGATAACCCGGAGAGAAACCCCTGATGAGCAGCCCGGCAGGCTGTCAGTGAAGCTGGGACATAATTATTACGAACAAGAGAGAGGTAAAGGCGACATGAATGGATTTGGATTTCTGGCCTAAACAGAAAGTAGATTAGCATTACTCCAGTGAGGTCTGAGTGGAAAGGAGACATTCAAACTTGTTTAAACTCCTGTCACGTACGTGGCCTTGAATGGTCTGTGCATGGTAATTTTTGTTTCTAGATTGAAGCATTTTTAGGGGTGACCTGAGGCTAATAGGGAACATACAGGCATTTTCAGGATTCGTGCATTTGTATTCTTTGACCCGCACGAAGGCCCCCCCCCCCCCCCCCCCCCCCCCCCCCCCGTTCTGCGCCATCATTCTACAGAGGCGTGCACAGAAGCAATGACCGTCAATCGAACGTAACATAGACATGGGGTGGAGCGCGCATATGGGCTTTTCCGAGAGCAGATATACCACCAACGGAACTGAACTGCTGAACTGCAAGAGATAAGACGGGGGGTGGGGGGGACTTGAGGGGGGGGTGGGGAGGGGGGTAATAGGCCACAGTGAGATGGTTATGTGAAAGTTTGGGAAAGGGGGTGGGGGTGAAGGGGGGGGGGGTGTAACGTCCTTTTCTACCAGGTAAAGGTAGAAAGCAGAGCAAGGTATAATTCCTTTTCTACCAGATAAAGGTAGAAGGCAGAACAAGGTAAAACAAAGTAGAACAAGGCAGAAGTCAGTTTTGCTCGGGTTTAGATTTCCACCGACAGCAGAAACCAGCCCAGGAATTGCTGAGCTCAGCACGAAACAAGAACTGAAGCGTTCAACACAATTTATGGTGTGCAGGGCCTGCCAGTGTCACTGTCTCCGTCTCGGCGATCCTACACAAAAAGCGCTAGCAGCTGCTGTCTCACCTGACACTCTCTACCTCCCGCCTCCCATCTCCCCACCCCCTTCCCACCCACTTGCTTTTAAGTCCTACTCGTTTTCTTGTTAAATTAAGAGTTGCAAGCTGATGAAATACTGTGGTGGGGTCGCACACGCACGCACGCACGCACGCACGCACGCACGCACACACACACACACACACACACACACACACACACACACACACACACACACACACACATCAAGTCACTGTTCAATGTGTCACACACACACACACACACACACTCAAATGCACACATATACGCACACGCCTGCGTGGTCACACACACACACACACACACACACACACACACACACACACACACACACACACACACACGCACGCACGCACGCACGCACGCACGCACGCACGCACACACACACACACACACACACACACACACACACATCAAGTCACTGTTCAATGTGTCACACACACACTCAAATGCACACATATACGCACACGCCTGCGTGGTCACACACACACACACACACACACACACACACACACACACACACACACACACACACACACACACACACACACACACAGAGCTGACAAAGCTACTATTCCATATGCTCACACCGACCGCTTAAAATACAAACGATTGAGAACGAGAAAGTGGCGGTGACGGGGGTGGGGGGAGGGGGAAGGGGTTGAGGGGGGCGGTAACCTTGATATATGACTGATGCGCAACATCAAAAAGTGAACAGCTGTTCCACTATCGTGTAATCTTTTGCGGCATTGCTGTCAATGCTAAGGCTGATCATGTTACCGGTCATGTGACCTGAGTACACTGACGCTTAGTTGGTATAGTTCGCCCGCTAGGGGGTGCAAATGTACACCAGTCATGCGCAGGCGGGGCAAATAAACTCCAGTCGTCCACTAACGGGGGCGACTGTATCCACGCAAACCGTGACGCGGGAGGGGATGCAAAATTAATGCCTACTCCGGGGTCTGGCGAGGTGAAGTCACGTGGCCGCTGACTTCGTTCTACAACTTTTACTTTTTGCCGAAATATCGACGGAATTCACTGGTATACATTTGCACCCCCTAAAGGGCGAACTATACCAGCTGAGCTACACTGACGGAGGAAAAATGGCCCGATTGCCGGGAATTTTCTGTTTTCAAGATGATTGTCAGTCAGCTTTTTCAAATAAAAAGGCAACCTTTAGTAATCTGTTGTCACTGTGGAAATCTGCTGATCACTCTACCATGCCGTCCACACGGCGCTTCGGTTACAGCCTTTCGTAGTGCCTCAAGTACTCCGAAGTAGTTCCTGCTTCCTCCGCTCAAGGGAGATCACACCTGACACCGTGTCAAATAGTCAGAAGACATTACCTCCCTTGCGGTACGATTTTCCTGTTTCGTCTACTCAACGAATTTGATCTGAATGAATGTGGATTCTTCAAAATAATCACGATTTTTTTTTTTTTTTTTTTTTTTAACCATCGTGTCGAATATGCATGCCAGTTCACTTCACTATTAGTTTTCTACCGTACTTGTCAAAAGAAAGTTGAAAGTCCGTCATAAGCAATATTTCTCAGTTCTGCGCAAGAGACAAAGCAAAACTGAGCGAGCATTTCAATGGGATAATTCCATCTTCATGGGTTGGAACAGTTTCCCTCACGTGCCCGCATGTCCGCTCGCAATACTCTGTCTTCATGATTAGTACAGCTGTTAATGCGATACAAAGTTTATAAAAACTTCAGTTGCCGCGGCGAGTCGAACATTCAAATGCTACGACTGGTGTCATACTACTCGCCGGAGGCTCGGTAGCTACGGCAAAATATTGAAACATCTCGTCGTGATAAACCACGAGAACTAATCAGTTAAGCTCTATATGCAGTACATAAGGACGCAGGGACGGCAGGTGACTGCTAGAAAGCCTGTACCCATGTATTGTTTCACACACACACACACACACACGCACACGCGCACACACACACACACACACACACACACACACACACACACACACACACACACACACACGCACGCACACGCACACACACACGCACACACACACACGCACACACAACAACAACAACAACAACAACACAATTGAGAACAAATGATAAAGGATAGGCAGCGACAATTCAAAACAAACAAACAAAATTGGAATGAGCCAGATAAAACCTTAAAAGATAGCAGTGGTGAGGAGTGATCACGCGCACACACGCACGCGCACACACACACACACACACACACACACACACACACACACACACACACACACACACACACACACGCGCGCGCGCGCGCGCGCACGCACGCACGCACGCACACACACGCACACGCACACACACACACACACACACACACACACACACACACACACACCCCGACGAATGTGTACAAGGTGACATTTCAAGCAGCATTAATGTAAATTTACATCAGATATCGCAACATTTTGACTTGAACCGAATTTCGTCAGATATTGTGATGAACAAACTTCAGACGACAAAAAAAGTTCCCGAAGAGGACCAAAAGGAAATCCTTTTCATACTTACCCTTTTCTCGTTGATCTGCTAATTAAGCCACTCTTGGACGCGAGCTAAAATATTCACCCACTTGCGCTGGTAGTTTGTTTCTACCAATAAAGTTTCAGCCTGTATGCCGAGGCTATAGGACAAATCCTTTCCACACTGTTTTACACATAAGTTTCACACATGCGTTTCACCACGCAGTATAGGCGACTGAGTAAGTAAGAGTCAATAAACAAGAGCTGTAAACACTGTGACCCAGAGTGTACAGAAAAACACGATATAGTTTTCTTCTTCTTCTTCTTCTGCGTTCCGTGTTCTGGACTCCGCCTAAGATGACTAGGTTTGTAGTCTTTATAAAAGCAGTGGCCTTCAGGAGGTCCGGTTGGGTGCCCCAGAGTTTCTCTGCCAGTGTGGCTCCATTCGGCCAGTGCTGTATCCTTGCTTCTTTGAAAAGGGGGCAGGACTGCAGACTGAATGTGTTCCGGGGTTTGAGGGGCTGTTTCGCACAGACAGTCTGGTGAGTGTGTCAGCCCAATTCAGTTCATTCGGGCCGATCGTCGGGGGTTCTCTCCGGGTACTCCGGCTTCCTCCCCCTCTGCTTTGGACATGTTCAGCCCACCAAAATTGAAAAATAAATGTAATTCTAAATTCCGAAATTTACATAGCTGAGCTGGCCCTTCGCACCACGTGATTTTAATGTGTTTATGTCCAGTGTGAGAGAGAATGCGTGTGATTCACGTGAGCGTGCGTGTTGGGTTCAGTTCGCGGCGCTTTGAGCCGATTCATGAAATTGGATAAAGCGCCTATACAATACTCATTATTATTATTATTATTATTATTATTAAGGCGGCACAGGTGGGCACGCAGTCTGCAGTGTCCAGTTCGTAGACGGAAGATGGTGGTCTGTTCACGGGCTAAGTCTATCTTTGCTAAGCTAGCTTATGTTCTGGAACGGCTCCGCTGATGTGTACGCTCAAAATACTCTCTTGATGATTAGTACAGCTCTTCATGCGATTTAAAAAAAAAAAAAAAAAAACGCTTTGCGCGAGCGGTCGAGCTTTCGTATTCTACGACTTGTGTTACACTACTGGAGCGCTCAGTGTGGTCGCTGCGTCATCAACTGAATACGCTTCTTCTGTTGGCTCAGTGCCAGCATTACAGACGCTGTCACTGTCCAGGTGTCTGAGTGGTGTGTTGATAGATACCACGAAAACGGTTCACAACGCTCTGTGAATGCATGAAAACAGGGGCATTATCTGCTACTACTACTACTACTACTACTCTCATTATTACTGCTACTGTACTCCCATCCTTCGCCGTACATTCTGGTCCCCCGTGATAAGGTTTCTCCGCAACACGCTGTGTCTCCCACGTACTCAGTGTTAAACTGACTGACGTAGACAGAGAACAAAAATCGATATTTCTCACCTAGTCAATATCACTTTTCGCCTCGTAAACACCAAGATGACACGCTAGTAAGAAAAGGGGACATCTGGTCACACACACAGGTGATGGCTGGTTAAAGGAATGGGTGAGGGGTGAGGTGGACGAGGAGAGGGGGAGGGGGAGGAGGGGTTGAAATGAAAGGCAGGGAGTGTCAGTTTCAACTAACAGCATCATGTTGACAGTGACACTGGCCCGCTTCACGGACAGTATCCAAGTTTACATTAAATCGAATCCTAGGGGAAATTCAGATGGAGTGGTCCAGTCCACACACACACACACACACACACACACACACACGTCGCACTACTCCCGCCAAAAAGAACGCAGCAGCATATAGTGTGCACGTAAAGTGTCTATGACGCAGATTTCGTTACGTCACTGTGTGTGTGCGTGTGTGAAAGTATGTATTGTATAGAGAAACGTCACAGTCTTGTTTTGTATCACTGAAACTTGCTGCTGCGCGCAGCGAAATCTGCCCCATCCTATAAAGTTGTTTCTCTATAGAGAAACAACTTAAAAACGGAAAACAAAAACAGAGGTGTTGACTCTGAAAACCCAAACTGCATCTGTGTGCATACGTATCTTCACAGTACAAGTAAGACGTCTCCACTGTATAATGAATATTCCGCTTTGCCAATGATATACTCGTGAACCTCTGATTCGTTTTTGTGGAAAAGCTTGGTCTTAATGGATGCGTGCTATCTCACTGTTACGGTAGTGGAGAGTTACAATCTGATTTAAGCATGGCGCTAGAAAAATTGCGTTGTCCATAAAATCTGGTATTTGGAGTCAACGCAAGGTTGTGTGTGTGTGTGTGTGTGTGTGTGTGTGTGTGTGTGTGTGTGTGTGTGTGTGTGTGTGTGTGCGCGCGCGCGCGCTCGTGTGTATGTGTAGACGTGCATGCGTGCGTGCCTGTGCGGGTGCCTGCACGTGTTCTTAGTGTAGTATGGTGTGAAGTGCCTGTCTCTTAGGCCCTCGGTGTCAAAACTATTCCCGAGGCAGACAACAGGACAACAGGACGCGGCCTCCCATTGGCTTAGTAAGCTCACCTACTTGATTATGCGCCGTTCCTATTGGTCCGCTGGGTTTGTATAAGTAAGTATATCGGCGTATTAGTGATAATATTTATATAAGTGTTGCAAGCTGTGGGCAGCTTTTGATCAAAGTCCTTGACGGAAGAAATGTAAAGGTGTATGTATGTGTATGTTTGTGTGTGTGTTCATCAGTTCCTCAGGTAAGAGCTGTTTCTCGGTTATCGATAGTCAGAGACAATCAAATTCGTGCATTGTGGGGTTAAGCTGTATGAAGCGGAATGCAGTTAAAGTCTCAATAAGCTTTTTCTGGAATACAAGAACGTTGTGGAAAACGTTTCAGTAAATGCACTTAAACTTGCTTCGTAACAGTCACTTCTGGCAATTAAGATACCCTAAAACACCAGCACGAAGCCTCGTGTGGCGGTAACTGATATTGCTCAGTGTTGGCTTATGAAGCGAAGCCTCTGACTGGGCTGGTGTAACTATAGATTCAAGATTCAAGATTCAAAGATTTTATTCCTTTCTCCCCATTTGGGGTATGGAGGAATGTCAAGTAATGCATCATACATTCTTATACGTACAGAATTACAAAAACACATGTAGGACGGAAGAAATCACAACAGTCCAAACTGCACATCGCATATGTTACAAAAGAACAAACAAAAACAATAGTGCACGTGTGTAAGGTGAAACATGCCAACATAGTTACAAATATATCTACAGGACATACTAGACGATTTTGCTATTTCTAATGAATTTTGACTTAGACTTAGCAATGTCTTCTTTGGTAGTTCTGGTGACACGTACCGGCGGAAATTAAAAGATGAAATAGACATACGCAGCATAGTAGCTGGACACGAGAAACACCGTGCGTTCAAAGAAAGATGTGTTAATGGACAGTTTCACCCGGCAAGCCTCAAGGCCAAAGCCCCGCCACTGCCGTGTATTGGCGAAACACAGTAAGTACATGACGTCATTGAATTGGAAAAGGGGGTGATTTCAAGATGAACTAGATTGACGTAATGGTCTTTTTCTTCAAATGACGTCAATGGACTTACTGCTTTCTTTCCACGTTTCAGTCATATCGAAGTATACGTGCTTCACTCGTCGTAGGGTCTGGCAAAGCTTCCCAGACCATGCCATTTGTTATGCTCAGTATGCTCTGGGACGCGATTGGCTGAATTCTAGGGGCTTGGGCCTTGATTGGCAGGAGTTGGGTCGTCCATTTTCTCGAATACTAAAAGCCGCAAAAACGGATTTTTGTTTTCGCGTAGTTTTTTTTTTTTTTTTTCCCACATTTTAACCACGTGTCTCACCTGTCATGCGCCTGAAAGTTCAGTTTTATCCCTTCCAGTTCGACATATTTTGCTGAAACGGTCGTGCGTTCTAAGGATTCGAACAATCAGCCATGACGAATCCCACGTCTCTAACGGAAGTGCTACGCTACTGGTCGGAACATGATCCAGACCAGCCGGCATTCATCTTCCACAGTAGTCATGGCAACCGTTACGTCATGACCTGTTCCGGCCTCTACACCATGGCTGGTCGTTGGGCCTCTGTGCTTCATCGGGACGGCCTGGGGAAGAGGCAGCTGGTGGCCAACACTTTGCCCAACTCCCCGGAGAGAGCTGTGTGTGACGCGGCGATCCTTTTGTCAGGCGCTGCCTCTGTCAATGGCACTTGTCAGTTAGCTGATGGTGGGTTTAATTCAACTCAGTTCAATATCTCTATCATTCCAGTTTGGGCAATTAATTTTGTTTTCAGTGGCGTCAAAAAAGACCATATTATATTAGAAGCGGATTTATCTATCCACCCACCCACCCACCCACACACACACACACACACACACACACACACACACACACACACACACACACACACACACACACACACACACACCCTTACGCCTGTTTGTTGACGTTCCAATGACACGTCTTATTGGAAACGTGTTTCAAGGTCTGACTCGATGAATGTACTGTGTCAGGGCCTGACCTGATGAATGTACCGTTTCAGGGTCTGACTTGATGAATGTACTGTTTCAGGGTCTGACCTGATGAATGTACTGTTCCAGGGTCTGACTTGATGAATGTACCGGTTCAGGGTCTGACCTGATGAATGTACTGTTTCTGGGTCCAACCTGATGAATGTTCTGTTTCAGGGTCTGACCTGATGAATGTACTGTTTCAGAGTCTGACTTGATGAATGTACTGGTTCAGGGTCTGATCTGATAAATGTACTGTTTCTGGGTCCAACCTGATGAATGTTCTGTTTCAGGGTCTGACCTGATGAATGTACTGGTTCAGGGTCTAACCTGATGAATGTTCTGTTTCAGGGTCTGACCTGATAAATGTACTGTTTCAGGGTCTGACCTGATGAATGTACTGAGAAAGTCTGGAGCCTCAGCCGTTGTTCTGGATGCGGACCTGGCCTGGGGACCCTGGACGGCCCTGAAGAAGCACGTGCAGCTTGGTGACGATAACAGCGTGACGTCAGACACACTTCCGGATCTGTGCCGTGTTTACTTTATTCGACGCCGCCATCCATTACGGGAGTGGGGACGACCAGCGACCCCTAGCGGATCGGGAGAAAACTCAAAAGAACAAGCGGCAGAGCAGAAGCCTAGCGAAGAAATGAAACAGAAAGAGCAAGATCGAGCTGAGGAAACGGGCACAGGCAACGAGTCAGAGACAAATGCCAGCAACTTTACTGAGAGGGAAGCTTGTGAAGATTTTCTTGCTGGTCTTAAGCACTTGAACGGTTGGTACGCCGAGGAGGCCTACAGGGAAGACATCGCTGTCATATTCACGTCGTCAGGAAGCACGGGGTTCTCGAAGCTGGTCACGTTCAAACACGGAACCATCATCGGCAGCGCGACCATCATGACAAAAGAAGAAGAGTACGGCACGTGGCGGATGCACTTCACCATCACGCCCATGGGGTGGCTGGGTGGGTACACGTTTCAGCAGCTCTGCTCTGGCCACTGCCGCGTGATGCTGGACGACCGAGCTGATCCGCCTGAAGATCGTGCTGCACTTGTGTGGGACGCCATCGTGAGCGAGAAATGCCACACGGCCAGCGTCCAGCCCGCTGTGGTGAAGCAGATCGTGAGACGGAAAGACAGGAGTCCTTACAAACTAGACCAGCTCATCCTGACTGGTCAGGTCGTCACGCCGGATCTTGTGCTGCAGGGTCAGCAGCTTTGCCACGAGATCCTCGTCGTGTACGGCTCCACAGAAATGGGTTTGATGACCGCGAAGCTTGTCACTGACTGTGACAAGTACCAAGACTTCGACGTCGGAGGTCCGCTACCCGGCGCACAGGTCAAAGTGTGCGATGAGAACGGGGAAGAAGTTCCTCAGGGAACGAAGGGTGAGATCTACGCCAAGATGCCCAACATGTTCAGCGGTTACTACAACAGTCCTGAAGAGACAGCCAGCGCCATGACAGAGGACGGCTTCCTGCGGACTGGCGACGTCGGGCTGATGCTGGAAGACGGTAACTTCTGTGTGGAGGGGGGGTCTCAGGACATCATAATGAAAGGCATCTACAATATCTACCCGGCGTGGCTGGAGGCTCGCATACAACGTTGTCCAGGCGTTCAGGACGTGCTGGTGGTCGCAGTGCCCGATCCCATCTTCCAGAAGGAGATCTGCGCATGCTTCGTGGCCTCTGACCCCGCCGTGTCCGAGGATGACGTCAGGGCTTTCGTTGAGAAGGACATTATGGAGGAGGACGAGCTGAAGACCTCGAGACCTCGATATTACCTCAAGTTCCAGTCCTTCCCCACGACGTTCACCGGCAAAGCTCTCCGGATGACAGTGCGTGAAGACGCCGCACGTCGAATCCATCAATGAAACATATATCGAGTGTTCTCGTGGACTTTGCAGGATGGGTAATTAGGTTTGTGTCCGACAAAGTACTATGTCTGTAAGGCATACTTTAAGCATCTACTACACTCTAAGAAATTGGCGCACCTACAGGTAGCAGGTAAAGGCCCAGCAACGGCGGTATAAGTGGGCATAATCAGACGAAGTCGGCAAGATTTTCGTGTGCAAACTTCGATCGATCGCGAGACCGATCCGTCGGGGCCGATTCTGGTGCTGAAACGCATCCACACCGCACCATATACGCTTCTCAAGAGAGATGATTGTTAAACAAGTAGCAATCAGCAGTTAACGTGCTGTAATTAATTTTAGTGCCTTTGGAGCAAAAACGTGCATTTCATGTTGGTTATGCACTGTGCAGAAAAGATCGGTGATATACTGTGAAGCGTTTGGTGATCCGCCGTGCAAAACAGTCCTGGCGCAAAACCACAAAAGAACAAGCCACTGCACACCAGTATGAGCCACTGCAAGCCACTATTACGCAAGGATGTGAGCGGTATCTAATAGGTACCACCTCGGATTTAGCCGCTGCGCTACTGAACGACCGTCACCAATGTCACGGCGATGAAGCGTGGGTTCGAGCCCAGGTCGAGCTTGTGATATGAGATACCGGTTTTTTTTTTTTTTTTCCTGGCTGAGGGACTGCTCATCGGGGGTTTCTCTCCGGGTTATCCGGCTTTCCTCCCCCAGCAAAATTGTAAAAAATATAGGATAGGTATTGGGTGGCGCTGCACCACGGTGACGCGCTTCCCCCGGGGGAGGCAGCCCGAATTTCCCGAAAGGGATCATATAGTAGTTTTTTAAAAAAAAAAAAGGGGGGGGGGGCCTTCCCGCTAGGCCCAAAGACCGCTGCAGATTACGTCATAGTGTCTTGAAGTGGCTCTCAGATATCTGAAGATTTCAAGTAAAACTAAGGTTTTTGCATGGGTTTTTACTAGCGGGTGTTTGGGGGGGGGGGGTTTAACGTCCTTTTCCACCACATAGGGTGATATCAAAGACGGGGCAACGATGAAAAAGCCAGCACAATATTTGGCCCCAGCCGGGATCGAACTCACGCCCCGAGCATTAGAAGTCCAACGCTCTACCATTCGACCACCCCGGCTCCCCGTTTTTACTAGCGGTATGAGAGCTCGATGGATAGAGATTTATAAAATGGCCCATCCTTTTGCTGCTATTAAAGTTCTCCAGTGCTTGTAGTTGTTTGTCAGTACTTTCTCTTTGAGTTTATTTGTACAGGTGTGTGTCAGTGTGTGTGTGTGTGTGTGTGTGTGTGTGTGTGTGTGTGTGTGTGTGTGCGTGCGTGCGTGCGTGCGTGCGCGTGTGTGTTTTGTGTGTGTGTGTGTGTGTGTGTGTGTGTGTGTGTGTGTGTGTGTGTGTGTGTGTGTGTGTGTGTGTGTGTGTGTGTGTGTGTGTGTGACGAGTTAAAGACTAAAACACAACTTGGGTATCTGCTCATGAAGATAACACGTCACGTTTCACGTTTGATTAAAAACAACAACAACAACAAAATCTCAACATTTTTGTGCCTCACTCTCAGCGAGTCTCTGCCTTCGTCTGTGCCGAAAAGCAGCACGCGTTACAAAAGATACAAGGGAAGATACTGCGGCAGCCCTAATTTGTGGTGTTGACAAGAGTTGTCGGCCTGTAGACGAAGCATTGTGAGTGCGGATCACACACAAAACAGAGGGTGGGTGAGTGTTTGGGGGCACACAATACAGAAATTTAAAAAAAAATAATCATGATGCTGAAAGACAGAGATTATAAACAAACAAGCAAACAAACAAACAAGCAACAGAAACGACAATAATACAACATCAGGTGCTGTTATAATTTTTTTGTCTCGCACAAAAAGGAGATGGAGGCCGGGGGTGGGGGGGGGGAGGGAGGGGGAGGGGGGATATGCATTAAAAAGGGGAGGGGGGGGGGTGGTGTTAAAAAATGTGAGGAGGCAGGGAAAGGTAAGTTTATGTTCCGAGTCAGTTTATGTTCCGGGCCCCACTAACAAACAACATATTTTTCACAGCCGACGGAAACGAGAATTTCAAGTAGTAGAGCCCCATAAACCAGATTTCAAGGAAAATGTAAATAATGCTCACTGCCGAAGATATTTACAGCTATGCCTTGTGTGTCAAGGGCACACCGTCCGACATTTTTTCTAGACTCACAATAGACGACTCCACCCCTGTCAATCAAAGAGACGAGCGCCCCAGAATTCAGCCAGTCGCGTGGCGTGGTATAAAGAGCACAGCGCCTGGTATGGTCACGGGCAAACTTTCTTGTCAGACACCACAGAGAGGGAAGCACATGCAGTATGATATGGCTGAAACGTGGAAAGAAAGCAGTCAGTCCATTGACGTCATTTGAGGGAAAAGTTTATGACGTCTCTTTCATCTTCAAATCCACAGACCTAAAAAAAAAAAAGATAGACCCACCGCCGCACGCTGCCACCGCTGCTTGCAAGTGTCGCTATCGCGGCCATCTTGCGAATACCAGAACTCAGAGGCTCTGTGTACAGGACGCCTCGTTCGAAATACAAAGTTCTTTAGAAAGACGTCATCAGAAATGTGACGTAAGATAAAGCGGACCAATGCTATGCGCGCTATGTAAACAGCTGATAGCGTCTGGCACTTCCAGGTACTCGCAACATGGCGCGCGGCGGCGTCACACTTCCAGCACCGCAGAAGGTCTATCTTTTTTTAGGTCTGTGTTCAAATCACCCATTTTTCTCATAACATGACGTCATGGACGTACTGTGTTCTTGTCAATACGGGGAGCCGGGGTGGCCGAATGGTAGAGCGTT
>JACVVK020000577.1:0-2500 GCA_018292915.2 Batillaria attramentaria | reverse complement strand
CTTCGCACCACGTGATTGTAATGTGTTTATGTCCAGTGTGTGAGAGAATGCGTGTGGTTCACGTGAGCGTGCGTGTTGGGTTCAGTTCGCGGCGCTTTGGGCCGATTCACGAACTTGGGTAAAGCGCCTATACAATACTCATTATTATTATTATTATTGCTGCGGCAAACACGAGTATAATCAAAGTGCAACACTCCCATTAAGCCAGATTTAAATCCATGCAGTCATGTGATATCATATGATTCATATCATATATATTTTTTAATAATAATAATAATAATAATGAGGATTTGTCTGGCGCCCAACCTCCTGCTGGAGCTCTGGGCGCCTCACAATAGTAGGGTGGAGATACAGTACATACATATATATGAAATATGTCACATTACATACAGTTACACATGATATACACGTCACATACACGTTACATACACACAGCTATGATACACCCTGACACGACAACCTAAAAATTAATGACAAAGATGATAGCAGTGTTGATAAAGAAGTTAGTCTGTATGATATTGCCGGAAGAAATAAGACTTTAAAGCGACTTTAAAAGTGTCCGTTGACTCTGCATTTTTGTGAGGTAACTGGTGTACAATCTGGAATTCGCTTGGTAGGAATCGTTTTAGATCAGAATACCCAGGTGGTTGGTGCGAGCACTGCAGCGACGCGCCTTCCCCCAGGAGCAGTAATCCGAAATTTCCGAAAGGGTTGATGATGTAGAATTTTTTTTTTTCATGTTTTATTTTAGTTTAGCTTTTTCAAAAAGTAAATGCCAACTTCCAAACCAAGCATCAGTTTTTAATCGTGAAAGTTGAATTGCAGACTATTTTACCGGGAAAACTTTACAACTTTGCAAATTATTTTCTTCTTGTGGTGTGTTTCCTAGGGTCGGAACACCCCGCCATGACTGATCCCAAGTTCAAATCCCTGACGGAAGTACTGCGTTACTGGTCGGAACATGATCCAGACCAGCCGGCATTCATCTTCCACAGTAGTCATGGCAACCGTTACGTCATGACCTGTTCCGGCCTCTACACCATGGCTGGCCGTTGGGCATCCGTGCTTCACAGGGACGGCCTGGGGAAGAGGCAGCTGGTGGCCAACACTTTGCCCAACTCCCCGGAGAGAGCTGTGTGTGACGCGGCGATCCTTTTGTCAGGCGCTGCCTCTGTCAACGGCATTTGTCAGCTTGCTGATGGTGGGTTTTGACTGGTTATCGGCTTTATGTCCACGTAGACGTGTCCACAGGCCTCGCTATGTCCACAGACGTAAACAGAGAGACGCACCGCGGTGCCGGAAAAGTGACGCCGCCGCGCGCCATGTTGCTAGTACCTGGAAGTGCCAGCTGTTTACATAGCGCGCATAGCATTGGCCAGACGCTATCAGCTGTTTACATAGCGCGCATAGCATTGGTCCGCTTTATCTTACGTCACATTTCTGATGACGTCTTTCTAAAGAACTTTGTATTTCGAACGAGGCGTCCTATACACAGAGCCTCTGAGTTCTGGTATTAGTAAGATGGCCGCGATAGCCGGCGACACTCGCAAGCAGCGGTGGCAGCGTGCGGCGGTGGGTCTATCTCTTTACGTCTGTGGCTATGTCTGCATGGATTTTTAACTTGGCTCAGTGGGAGCGTTGCACGATCATTATACTCGTGTTTTCTGCAATAAGAGCCGTCAAGAAACCTGATTTTCGCATACAGGACCAAAAGCGAAAAAGAGTAAAACAAGGAGGAACGGCCCCGTCCTACAAAGTTGTTTCTCCAAACTGACTGAGGTGGGGCCGGGTGGGGGGGGGGAGAGAGAGAGAGAGAGAGAGAGAGAGAGAGAGAGAGAGAGACAGAGAGACAGAGGGTGGGTGGGTAAGTGTTTAGGAGTTTAACGTCCTTTTCCACCCATAAGGGTGATATCAAAGACGGGGCAACGAGAAAAAGGCCAGCACAAATATTTGGCCCCAGCCGGGATTCGAACTCTCGACCCGAGCATAATGTCTTGTGATTTCCCTATTGCTTTTGTGACTTTCCTGACTGAATTAATTTTTACATAAAATCTAGAAGATCTAGAGGGCTGGTGAAACGTGGACTAGAATACCTTTGATTGTACTTATGAAATCGCAAATTTGGAACTCTTTTGGCCGGTGCTTCACTCATGGGTTGTCCGAACTATACTGAAACTTGCTGCTACGCGTAGCGAAATCTGCCCCATCCCATGAAGTTGTTTCTTTATAGAGAAACAACTTAAAAACGTGCGATACTTGTTCGCGGTACGATTTTATTTACGTTAAAAGATCGACCTTGGCTAATTAAATGATAATAATAATAATAGGCATTTGTAGGGCGCATTTCTTTGGAATAAACTCAATGCGCCGATCACTCACCGACACTCACGTACATTTTACAAACGATGGACAGACATACACTGGTGAAACTGACTAGTTGCTGACACGGGAAATTACTGGAAGGCTTTACAAAAGAGGAACGTTTTAAGATTGCTCTTAA
>JACVVK020000576.1:257500-330461 GCA_018292915.2 Batillaria attramentaria | reverse complement strand
TGATCCTAAGACAATCTCCTTATTTTGTTCATATCTTCAGGGTAGAAGGCAGAAAGTCTACCACAATGGTGCGTTTTCTGAGGAAGGTGTTGTAAGCTCGGTATGCCCCAGAGGCTCTATCCTTGGCCCAGTTTTCTTTTGTTTATTCATCAATGATATGCCCCTCTCCATCTCAAACTCTAATGTAAGCTGTGATATGTTTGCTGACGACTCCACGCGCCATGCGTCGGATATGGATGAGTCCAAAGTAAACGAAGTATTGCAGCATAGCCTCATTGAAGTCTCCCAGTGGTGTAAAAGTCAACCACATGGCAATCAATACCTAAAAAAAACCCCCAAAAAACCCCCTAAAGCATGCTAATGACAACGTGCCAAAATCAACAACGCAAACTATCTCCTCTGCGGTTGTCAGTTGGATCGGAGTCCATCGAGCAAGTCTCAAACCACCGTCTACTATGTGTCATAATTGACGACCAACTCTCCCTGATGCAATTCCGTTAGTTGTCAAAGAAATCTCTCTCTCTCTCTCTCTCTCTCTCTCTCTCTCTCTGTGAATGATTATACATGTACGTCTCGCATGGTTAAAAAAAAAAAAATCTCTCAATCTGTTTCACTCAGTAAAACACAGTCACGAACAGTATCGTAAACTATGTATCTGGTAATATATAGCTCACGAAACTTTCTCTTCCAAAGTCTTGCCGATACAACCCCTCCCCCCCCCCCCCCCCCCCCCTCTCTCTCACTCGCTGCATGATTATACGTCTTTAGTAGTGAACGAAATTCTCTCAATCTGTCTCACTCAGTATAAAATAGCCGGGAACTGTGTTGTGAACTTTGTATCTGGTATTATGACTCAAAACTTTCTCTCTCTTCCAATGTCTCCCCATGACAATTACATCTTCCCCCCCCCCCCCACCCTCTCTATCTCTCTCTCTCTCTGTGCGATACGATTCCGTGAGTTGTCAAAAGAAATCTCCCTCTCCCTCTCTCTTTGAATAATTATATGGTTTTACTCGTCAAAAATTATTCTGTCTGTTTCGCTGAGCAAAAAACATGGTCAAGATGCTCAAGCCCCCCCCCCCCCCCCCCGGCTCAGTGAAAGAATTCATTAAAGAGTCCTTTTATAAGCAGAGCGGAAGGCCGAGTCAATACTTGCTGAGCGGACAGATAAAGGAAGAGAATTCCAAATAGTCGGTGCTGCAGAAAAGAAAGACCTTTCTCCAAAGGTTTTAGTGAAGACACGTGGTTTGCAGAGTGTGAGAGTGGATGAGCGAAGTGTTCTTGTTGGTACGTAGACTAACTCAGAGAGATAAGAAGGTCCTGACTGACTAATGACATGGTAGCACATGCAAGCAATCTTAATGCGAGCCCCTGGGGGGAGCCAGTGCAAAGTGCGGAGGTGTGGGGTGATGTGATCTCTTCGCGAAACTCTCAGAACTAGGCGTGCCGCATTGTTTTGTAACCTTTGGAGTCACTGTAAGAGATCCTTCGGGCTGTTTACAAGGAGACCATTACAGTAATCCAAGCGTGAAAGCACAAAAGCTGACACAAGAGTCTTTGTAGCCTAAACTGAGAGGAAATGACGAATAGAGCTAATACGACTGAGCTCAAAGTTCACAGTAGGGATGATGTTCACTACATGGGCATGCATAGTCAAGTGTGAGTCAAGAACAACACCAAGATTCTTAGCTGATTTGGCAAATGGAACAGTAGCATCACTGACAACAAGAGTATCAGGTAATGGACCAGCGGACTTAGCTAAGGCATATAACTGATATCCATAGCCAAAAGCTGTTTATTAATGCACACATAACCTCTCATGTTAATTATGCCTCCACTGTTTGGGATGGGTGTTTTGGTTTTGTTTTGTTTGTTTTGTTTTATTGTTTTTTGGTCTTTAGTGTTACATGATATGTTCTTAAAAGAGTCTAGCACAGCCCAGAACAGACCCCCCTCCCCTCCTCCCACGACCATTGTGAGTACACATAGAGCTCCCCCACCTCCCCGTCACTCTGCCATCGCAGTAACGTCACACTTTATGCCTTTCCTTCGCAAGTCCGCTTACAGACAGATTCAAGAGTCACCATTTTCAGCAGTGTGGGAATCACGGGGAAGCCGTTGTATGCACGTCATTCGTGACGAATTGCATACCGGTGTGGGCATGGCGACACCATCTTGTTGATACAAACATCTAAACTTACGAAAAACAGGGCTGCAAAACTGGCAAAGCACGTGGGTTTGAAAGATGTCGGTTTGCCAGTTATGCTGCTTTTCGTAAGTTTAGATGTTAGTATCAACAAGATGGCGGCACGATCATTACGTAATAGGGGTAATCATCGAATTTTGTTCAATATCCCGGGGAGTTGTGCAGAAAGTGAAGATTAGAGTGTAGCAAGATATGTAGATTTGGACAGCGGTTTTCCTGATACCATCGGACATGCAGAAGAGTTGGAAGAAAATAACTTTGATGATGGGAACGAGAAGGTGATCAATCAACGCTAATCGAGTGCCAGTGGGAGGTGGCAGATGTGTTCTGTGTGGGGAGGCCAGGAAAGTCGGAGAGGAGTGAGTAGAGGCAGTACTGGGAGGCAACGGAGTGAAACTAGAGGGAGTGCTGCGTTAGATCTGAATCTCACGGTTGTTTGGATAAACATATACACAGACAGTAACCAGTCTACGAAGGTGAGAATGGTCCTGCTGTGTTTCCCCCTGCTGATTGCATCATGATAGACTTTTAGGATATTCTTTTCCCTGGACTTTGTCATGTTGTTGCAGAGCACTGAACAAACCTGTATGCTAGACAGAGGTGTGTGCATTGGTGCAGCAGGAAGGGTGGAGGGGTGGGGGGCCCGAAAAGCTGGGCACACTGTGCATTTTGCTGTGTCGCATGTGCTCATTGGTCTGTACATAGGTGTTTCAAGTATGACCTCAGGCAATATAGAGATAGATCTCATGAAAGACATCACCAGCAGTAAATGCAGTAAGCCTGCAGTACAGCTGAAGTCAGTTGCATACCAAAGTGTTCTGTGTGTGTTTGAACAGTCTGTGAAATAACATGCAAGGTCAGTACAAATGAGGACTAAACAGAAACCATGCACAGCATCACGAAATGTTTTATCTTTTGGAACTGACTCGCAGGGTAAATCTGCACACTGGTGGATGAAATGTACATAACAAGGTTCAACTTTTACTTTCACTGCTTCAGGATGAATATTTCCATAAAACTGGCTCCCCGTTTGTTTCCATTGATGATAAGTTTGTGCTCATTGCATTCTGTATTCAATATCCTTTCAGATATTATACTGTTATTAATATAAAATGAGGGGTATGTGTACAGTAAACCTAAGACTGATTGTACCCACAAACTGTCATTTTTTTCAAATAGTTCTGCAAAGGAAAGGGTTATTTGTTCCACCTGAGCATTACTACAGGCTCTTGATTTTGCTTAGTAATTGTTGTGTTAATAAATCCGCTCTGGAAAAACAAAAATCTCTTTCCGTCTCTCTCTGACCACCCATATGGCTTTAGGTGTCAAAGAAATTCTCTGAGTAAAGCACGGTCGAAAACTATGTATCTGATTGTATAACTAAAAAAATCCAACAATAAAAAATCAAAACATACAACAACAACAACAACAAAACACATTACTGTGGAATTTGACATGGACTGAAATCAGTATGTGTACTTTCATCATATTAAGTCACCAGAAAGTGTCTTTGCTTCAGGTGGCGTGGGGGGGGGGGGGGGGAGTGGGAAGACAGCATAACTTTCAAGCATATGCCAGTGTTACGAGCGTGGCTGTGCCTCTTGTTTATATTTTGTTTGTATGCTGTAGGATAACAGCTGTAATGCTTTTTTTGTAGCTTTGGTGAGATAGAGAAGTCGCTTTGTTTAGTTTATATTCTTTTATAGTAATGTAAATCTGTTTCCCGTGATCCAGAAGTTTCTTTTGTTATCACGAGTATTCGAGAAGTGGTGACCTTGTTTTGGCTGCCCCCTTTTACCCTCGGGCGACGGTATGCACTTCGGGCCTAGGGCTCAGTCGCTCGGAAATCTCGTGCAAATCGCTTTGTTCTGACCTGTTTACGATTAGAAGGTGTTATATAACGCGCCTAGGTTCGGCGGGCAGGTACTTGATTATTCTGGATTCTTCTTTAGTTTTAAAATAGCAATAATGTGATTCACGCTTTGATTTTGATTGGTTCTGTTATAAGAGTGGTCCAGAATGTACTAGAATGCCGTTACTGTATATAAGGCCCGGAGATGTGTGTGTGTGTGTGTGTGTGTGCACGTGCACGAGAGAAGCTTGTAATTGCGAAGCTTGAAAGTGCTGTGTAACACCAGAGGTTATTCCGAAAATGTATTCTTAGCAACATTCAATGCAGATAAAGCAAATGTTCTACTGGTTGTCTTAATTCCCTTTCATCCCTATTCCTGTGACCTTGACCCCTCAGGCCAAGGTTACCCACATTATGCACATGGAAGTATTTCATACACACTGCATGTGTCGTAAGCATCCTATTATGGCACGCAAATAACAAATCCCACACCCTTAGACCGCGAAAACAGTAATGTCCCACCACCAGACAACCAAAACAAAACCCCCAACAATTCAGCGGCTGGGTGTTTGGGAGATTTCCGCCATATATGGGTGATATCAAAGATGGGGCGATGAGAAAAAGGCAAGCACAAAATATGGTCGAAGCCGGGGTTCAAACTCACGACCCGAGCATTGAAACCCCAACACTCTACCGTTCGGCTATCCCGTCCCCCTATTTACTGGAAATCAGACAGACGAAAACGGGGTATAGAAAGTGATTTCATGCATTGACCATTGGGTGGTGATCTTTTATTTGCAGGCTCTTAATATAATATCAATTTAAGTGTTACAGTGATTTTGTCTTAGTTCTTTACCTGCACCCCAAAACAGGAATTAACAACAGTAGCGGACTGTTTCACACTGCCTTAGAATATAGAGCAAACCTGTCTCTTTAAAATAATATTTTTGGAACGCTGGCCATTTTCTTATCACTTCGTTGTGGTGGGGTCGTTAAATCCCAATTAACCAACCATATATGTGAAGATCAAAATGACTTTGAAAGAGACAACTGTGCGAATATGGTTGTCCATTAGATATGGTGGTGTGTTATTGTGGTGACTGGATTGTAATATTGTTGCACCAGACAGCGGGGGTGGGGGGGGGGGGGGGTAATTGGTAGACAATGGCAATTGGATTACTTGTGGGGATAGTTTTAAGTGCTGTTGAAGGAATGTAGGAAGTGATTGTTGGGTGTCAGAAGGTGTTATGCCTGTAACAGTGGGGTGGTAGGCTTGTGATTTTTTAATGTTTCTTGCGCCTGCATGGGTGTCGTTAGTGGACTGCAGGTTTTGGTACATATATAGTGGGGTAGAACTGTCGTTACTGTATGTTGGTTGTTGGAGAGGAGTTTGGAGGGGGAGGGGGCTGGATGGCGTCTGTACCTTGAAGCCTGTAAAATGGCGTGGTGGTGTGCATGTGAGGTATGTGGGGCCGTTATGGGTTGAATAGTGTGTGCAAGTTGGTCAGTGTACAAATGTCCTACTCTGAGGGTTCAGGCTGTAGATCGGTGGGAGTGGTGAATGTGTTCTTGGGTATAAGTGGGGTACGGTACTGAAGGTTTGTTCTGTCATTTGTGATTTGAGTTAGGAGTTACCAGCTTACACAAGTTTGACTGTAGTGTTGGTGTTAACCGTGCGATTTTACATCAAATTATGCACTTAGTTTGTATGTCTTTTAGGCGGGTTGTGTTTGTATGTGAGATAGAGTTCTGGAGAGGGAAATATATAGGGAAAGAGTCTGTGGTGTGGAGTGGGTGGTGTTTGCGAGTTTGACTGTGGCGTGGGGTGTTGGGGGTGTGGAGGGTGGTTTGAATGCAGTAATAATGGAATGTGTGAATACCGATGAAGCTGAGACTCATAAGGAAAACAATAACAATATATTATTTTTACAGTCAAACCTGTGTACGCTGGTCACCCAAGGGACTGAGTCAAATTGACCGGCTTAGACAGATGACCGGGTTATCCAGGATGGCATGTCAACAGCTAGTATGTAACCCAATGGGTACTTAAGTGGCGCTCAGCTATTCCCCCGCCACCCTCTCTTTTTTTCACTGACCACAGACTTGCATTAAAAATAGAGACAGATTGAGCCCTTCACGTTTATTTAGCTCTGTGCCGGTAAGCCTCGCTTGCAGCAATCGGTTGACTGACTGAATCGTTTGCAGCATACTAAAGAGTGCGATGTAACTAAACTGAGGGTGGGTGGATGTTTGGGGGTTTAACGTCCTATTCCACCACATAGGGTGATGTAACTAAACTGCAACAACCCATAGACAAGTGTGTGTAAGAACAGAGAGACTCAAACACAGAATTTTGATGTGAACACAGAACATTCCAACTTTACAGCATTGGGTTTAATCGCCTGTGCGGATGACTGCTTTCTGGCTAAGTATAGTTCTCCACATAGACCATTTGGCCTTGAAGGTATGTCTGTTGCAGCATATTAAAGTGTGCGATACAAATAACCTGAAATAATCCATAGGTATATGTGTGTAATAACAGATAAACCCAAACACAGAATTTTGATGTAAACACGGAACGTCCCATCATTACATACAGCATTTGGGTTTAATCGCCGGTGCAGAAAACAGTGTTTTCTTGCTCAGTATAGTCCTCTACTGAGACCATTTGACTTTGAATGCATGTGTTTTGCAGGATGTTAAAGTGAGGGATGCAAATAACCTGAAATAAACCATAGGCAAATGTGTGTAAGAACAGAAAAACCCAAACACAGAATATTGATGTGAAGACGGAACGTCCCAACTTTACATACAGCATTTGGGTTTAATCGCCGGTGCGGAAGGCATTGTTTTCTGGCTAAGTGTAGTTCTCCACATAGGCCATTTTGGCCTTCAGTGTATGCCTTTTGCAGCGTATTGAAGTATGCAATGCAAATAACCTGAAATAACCCATAGGCAACAGGGTGTAATAAGAGATAAACCCAAACACAGAATTTTGATGTGAACACGGAACGTCCCAACTTTACATGCAGCATTTGGGTTTAATCGCCGGTGCAGAAAATAGTGTTTTATGGCTCAGTATAATCCTCTGCTGAGACCATTTGACTTTAAATGCATGTGTTTTGAAGGATATTAAAGTGTGCGATGCAAATAACCCGAAATAACCCATAGGCAAATGTGTGTGACAACAGGGAAATCAAAACACAAAATTTTGATGTAAACACGGGACGTGTGTAAAGCGTTTAAAAGTCACACAGTCGCACAAGTGCAAAATGGGGACATTTTCAAATTTTTGCAAACAATCAATTTTTTATACGTTTTTCAGGGCGTAGAACACGATTTTGCACTTAGTGCAATGTGGGAACGTTCCATCATACACCTCGGTTCCCTCTTTGGAGTTGAGATTTGTGTCTCAGTACCATTATTACACAAATGACACGTACACGCACACACACGCACACACACACACACACACACACACACACACACACACATCGTCAGGGAAGCCGGGATGGGGGCCACATATTTGTGCTGGCCTTTCCCTCATGTGGTGGAAAAGGACGTTAAACCGCCAAACACCCACCGTCTAACTTGTCGACAGACGCGGTTCGAGTGTAGCGTGCACATACAAGTCGTTTTGCTCTTATGGTTACCGAACACACTCTCAAACCTATGTCGATTAATATTGACAACGTCTTTACCTGGGCGTTGAGCGTGCATATTATTTGTAATTCAACACAGCCCTTCAGTGTCCTGTCTTTATCACGCCAGGTGGGTGACGTATGGACACTGTGTTAATGACGACAAAAGCCATATTGCGTCCTCTCTCGGCTACTGTAATAGTGTGATGATTTCAGTCGTATGAGCTGTCGGCAATTAACACAATAGACCCGTCACTCCTGTCTGATATTTCCAAAGGGTTTTCTACTCATTTCATACAAAGCGATGTCCCTCTGCTTTACGAAGTCAAGTGAAGTGATCTCAAACTTACGTGTTTTTCCACGGCTGGTGACAGAAAGGAGCACAGTGACCCGCCAACACCAAATATGATTTTTATTACACGTCTTTATCTGCCTGTTGACGGCTTTCTGCAATTAAATTAAATTTCTGCGATTAATATTGACAACGTCTTTACCTGCGCGTTGAGCGTGCATATCATTTCTAATTCAACACAGCCCTTCAGTGTCCTGTCTTTATCACGCCAGGTGGGTGATGTATGAACAGCGTGCATAATGACGACAAAAGCCATATTACGCTGACGTCTCTCTCTGTTAGTTTGAAGATTTCAGTCGTATGAGTTGTCGGCAATCAGCACAATAGAACCGTCACTCATTTCTGATATTTCAAGGGGAGCCGAGGTGGCCGAATGGTAGAGCGTTGGACTTCTAATGCTCGGGTCGTGAGTTCGTATCCCGCTGGAGCCAAATATTTGTGCTGGCTTTTTCATCGTTGCCCCGTCTTTGATATCACCCGTATGTGGTGGAAAAGGACGTTAAATCCCCAAACACACACCCTCCCACCCTGATATTTGAATGGTTTTCTGTGGATATTTCGAACAATGCGATGTCCCTATCGCTTTATGAAATACAGTGAAGTGATTGCAAACTTAGTAACGTGATTTTCCACAGCTGGTTGTAGAGAGGAGCAGAGTGACCCGCCGGCCAACGCCAAATATTTTTATTACACGTCCACATCTGCCTTGTCCACACTGTAACTGCCACTATAGTATTTTCCTTTGGGTTGAACTGAATTGATTGATTGAATCTTTTTCCACATAAAACGTTTCTTTGTCACGATCCCGTTGAAACGACTGTTGACTTTCTGCAAGGCTTGCGTCCGGCTTACTCATTCAGTGATACCGTGATTCATCTCCGTCAGTTATCGATTTGTTCAATATTTATGAAAAGAAACGGTGTGTCTTTCAGCGCGTTAACCTCTTCGCTGCCAGGCCTGTTTGGCAGCATGTGACAAATATTTGTCAAGGTGATTTTGCTGACGGAGGGTAATATTTTAAAAAAAATTATAGCAAGGAATCTGTTGCATGAAAGTATATAAAACGTATGTTTTTCTGAAAGGTAAATGATTGTTCTACACATCTGTGACAATTTTAGAATGATTTGGAGTAATGCTAAATATTTTGATTATGGATTTTGGAAACCCCCCCCCCCAAAAAAAAAAAACAACAACAACAACAAAAACAACAAGATGGCCACCAGCCCAATATGTTGTTTCCATTTGATCACCTGCTATCGTCACGGTCGTTCTTTTGTAATGCCATGTATCCACACACACACACACACACACACACACACACACACACACACACACACACTCTCTGAATGGAAACAACTGACCGGGCTGTCACACCAATCTTGTTTTTGGAAGAGAGACGTCAAGTTGTATTCTTTGAAATCTATGACGTTTTTCCTCACTAGGATGACGCATAATACATTTGGCGTAATAACTTTGATACAGTTCTTGCAATGAAAGCAGGCCCATGAAAATTGAAGTGTTGCTGCTGCGTGCGCAGTGTAAAGATCGAATTAATACCGACTCAATATGTTTAACAGACAAGTCTGCGCGGCGAACGTTTTCTAACTATGTGTTATGTCAGACATACACACGCGCGCGCGCACACACTCACACGCACGCACGCACGCGCACACGCACACACACACACAGACTCGCGCGAGCCGCGTTTGTGCTCCATTGAGACCTATGTGGTGTTCTCTCACTCTACTATGCTATTGAGTGAGAGTCAGTGGGAAAAACAAAGCACACTACATCAATGAAACTCCCGCTTTCCCCGTCTACACATAG
This sequence comes from Batillaria attramentaria, assembly GCA_018292915.2. NCBI lineage: Eukaryota > Metazoa > Mollusca > Gastropoda > Batillariidae > Batillaria > Batillaria attramentaria. The sequence continues at coordinate 320,583 of JACVVK020000576.1, read as the reverse complement.
AGAACGTCCAAAAAGTGGCGACACATCCCCAAGAAATGCCAGTATCACGTCAATCAAACATGACATCGGAACAATGACGCTGATACTGCCTTTTGCGTCAGTGCGCGCGTGCCTTTTCTGCGATGGATCTGACCTGTTCAGTACGTAAGCAGCCCTGCACAGCGTTCTGGGTTCTTCTTCTTTCATGAATTTGTTCTCCGTGCATATTCTGTTCATAAAGTATTGGAGTTGTATTCTGTAATATCCCGTGTCTTCTCTGCGATTGCACGAAGATGGCGACATAGTAGAAGTAAAATACACCACGTCTCCAAACAGAGGAATTCGGAAAGAAAGTGGCGAGACACCCCCAAGAAAAAACAGCATCACGTCAATCAAACATGACGCACTTACTTTACGTCAGTGCGCGTGCGTCTCTTCTTCGATGTTTGTGAGGCGTGTGGCTTGCAGAGGAAATGTGCTGTGAGTACAAATTTTCGAGTCAACTGACGATAACGGCTGCAGTGAATTTTTCTAATTTTTTTTTGTATATTTTTTATGGCACCCCAGGCTCATTATCTATGTACAGTAGGAGCGATTTTGAGATCTAAAGTGTGTTCACCAGCACTTTCATCAGGTACGGCTTACGCCAAAAGTATAAAAGCGACAACCTCCAAAATTCACTTAGTTGAGAGTCCGTATTCATGCTATCTATGTCCAAAAAATGGAGTGGTTTAGGTAAATATTACGCCACGTTTTCTGAAAAGGGCGATAACTCGCAAATCATGTGTGCAATCGTACCTGGATCGGGCCTTCTATTCAACAATCTTGATTCATTTAGAAACCCCAAATTTGAAATCGATCGGTTCAGTATTTTCGGAGAAATAGGCATCTGAACTGGATTCACATACAATGTCAACTCAGGCTCGGTTTACATAAAAAACTATAAGAGCGACCATTTTCTAGTAGTGACTCTGTTCAGAGTCCGTATTCAAGCTATCTACTGCCAAAACATTGAGTGATTTAAATAAATATTACGCCTGTACACGAAAGACAACCAACTTGTCTCAAAAGGGCGATAACTCCCAAATCACTTAAGCAATCATCACACGCTTGGTTCCTCTAATGTAACATTTTGATATATTTGGATACCCCGAATTTGAAGCCATTCGGTTGAGTATTTTCGAAGAAACGGGCCTGGACACAATTCACACACACACAGCCGCACGCACGCACGCACGCACACACATACGCACAGACGGCACTCACTGAGGAGGAGAAGCGCGTTCGGGGCACCGTACATGTCAGCATCGATGACGCACGTTTTCTTACGTCATTGTCAGAGTTACACTTGCAAAACCGTCTCTGCGGGAGATCGGCAGTGACGTGCGTTTGTACCACAGATGCTTGCCCATAAACGTGGAAAATTTAGCCCGTCCTATGATGTTGTTTCCATTACTATGGAAACAACATAAAAAAGGACCTCAAACTTATTCATTGTCCATATTGTTCAAAATTTATGAAATAAAGCAAAGAAAAGAAACCAACTGTGGTCCTTTTCCTTTATTCTACTGTAATTTTTAAGATTTTACATCTTTTTCGCCACTCGGCCCTGGCTGTGAGGTTAACTCTTTGACGACGGAGCGCAATTTCTGACACACGATTTCCTATAGGAAATCGTGTGTCAGAAATTGCGCTCCGTCGTCAAAGAGTTAAAGACTTCTGTCGCCATAGATGATACATGCCCAATGTCAGAAAACCCAACTCAAGTTCTAGCTTGCCTGACATTACGCACACTCGCAATAATATTATCGTTGTTGTGACGTCAGCTACCCGAAGTAGGAACCTTTTCTTTCTCTTGGCACTTTTTAGTTTGTGTACTATAAATTAATAATCTTCAATTGCAAATTCAGACAGAAAGCTGAACTGATACAATGTGTGGTGAATGTTACTATTGTATGCGTGAGCGTTTGCAGCAGAGCTTACCATCTTCAGCAAACAACTAAGGCGCAGTCAAGTTTTCTGTGGAATCGTTATCACTCAACCGTGACCGCGCTGCATAGTCCCTCCCCTCCCCTCTCTCTCTCTCGCACGCTTGGCTGCATACACACTGTCTTCCGGTACCAATGGCTTAAACAGGGCAGGCGTGCGCTGAACCAGCTGACGCAATGACATTGGGGATCATCAGTTTTGAGGGTGGGGCTTATTTGGGGAGGGAGGGGGTAAATGCATTTTGACAGCCTGGTCCCATTCCTAGCAGAAAGCCTCTGTTTGAAATTTGAAATTATGACCGTGTGGACCACAGTGCCATTCCCACTCCACGGAAATGTCATCGCATTAATTATAACCATCGTTTTGTTTGTGTGGTTGTACAAGCATGTCAAACTAAGCAAAGGTGTTTTCGGCCAATCTGCGGGAACTGATCGAGCTGTTTGATGTTACTAATCACTAGCTCAGTACGTAGCTGTGTGTTTTGCCAGAACTGACATAATTATCCTAAAATCCGCACTTAACTCCGCCTAGGGAAACGTTTCTTTCTGTTGTTTGCTTTTGTTAGTCCTCCCCAACTTTCACTTTCTTTCGAGGGCTATGAGGATCTGTTTCTCTTCTTCTTCTCTTTTTGTATTTTTCCACCTTTTTATGAAGGATGATGCCTTTGAGTTGTACTTTCACACACACACACATCACATTTAAGTTATTTTAATTTTTGATTTGCTAGCCATCGCAACCATAGTTGCAATCTATGAATGTCTGGCTGCTTGTTCTCGGTGTAAACAACACACGCGCACGTTAGCGTGTGCACGGTGTACATGCGCGCGCGCACGTGTGTGTGTGTGTGTGTGTGTGTGTGTGTGTGTGTGTGTGTGTGTGCGCGCGCGCGCGCGCTTTACAGCTTTCTGTCTCTGTGACATCTCTCTCTCTCTCTCTCTCTCTCTCTCTCTGTGCCTTCTAATTCTAAATCTGTTTTTACAGTTGTTCTTTTTCGGCGGAATGATAGAAGGGTCAAGTAGTGGACGGATACTAAGACCAGTTAAGTTCCTGCAGGGTTCTGTCACAGACACTGTTGAATTTGGCAATGAAAAAAAAATGGTCTAACTACTGTTACAGTCACATAGGCTTCACACTGTCACGTTGTTCCATAGTCTACCAATTTTTTTTTTTTATATGAAGAGAAACTTGAAGTTTTCGAACTTGGATAAAGTAGAAGGAAATGACCGGGAAGGGGCCCGTATTTGTTTAGTCAAGTAGCCGCCGTTCACTATCATGTGAAAGCGCAAAAAAGAACCCGTCGGTTGCATGAAAGTGGGTGGCCTCTGTCCTGATCTGCACACACACACACACACACACACACACACACACACACACACACACACACACACACACACTGCCGTGTCCGTGATTTAAACGAGAGAAGGGGTGGATTAAAAAGACCATAGGTTTTATCACTGACACAGTCGGACTGTTTGGTTCTATCATGACTCGCGATGGAAAATAAAAACGGTTATATACACTGAAACCGGCGTTAAGCCCTGAATAAGCTAACTAACTAACTAACATTATACGCTGAAACACTCGCACTCAGGCTTGGAACCGTAGCCTACAATTGGTCCGGTCAAGGAATGAAGGAGAACGTGTACACGGACGACACAGGCCGTGTTTGTTTCACCAGGCAGCGGATGGTTCTTGCGTCGGCGACAGCGTGGACTCAGCTCTCCCCCCGGCGTCCTTGGGTGGAAGAGTAGAGAGACCTCGGCAGGTCGCATTGGATTAGTGGCATCTCTTTCCAGGTTTGGGTGCATTTTATAATGATAAGAAGAAGAAGAAGAAGTATTGTATAGGTTGCTTTACCCAATTTCATGAATCAAATGGTTCAAAGCGCCGCGAACTGAACCCAACGCACGTGAATGACACGCATTCTCTCACCCACTGGACAAAACACATTACAGTCTCGTGGTGCAAAGGGTCAGCTCAGCTATTTTAAGTTTCGGAATTTAGAATTGCATTCGTTTTTCAAATCATTTTGTAGGCTGAACATTTCCAAAGCAGAGGAAGAGGAAGCCGGAGTACCCGGAGAGAACCCCCGAAGATCGGCCCGAATGATCGGTGCCACATACTAGAAAGAAAAATTCTTTGCCCCGAGTAGGACTCGAACCTGACCTCTGGCATTCGTGACAAGTCTCTTAACCACTAGACCACCGACCGCCCCAACATTAACAAAGTTAACACTGATTAACTAAGTGATGGAGAAGGCCATGAGTGGCTAACGCAGCATTAACGACCTATTATTATTAGCACTTTGGCATGGTCACCGCAGAGTGCATCGCTCCCCCCCCCCCCCTTCACCGCACGCATTGAGTACGGTGAAGTGGCTGGATTGGCCTAGAGTGGAGGGTTATCCAATGCTTAAGAGGTCCGAACGTGTTCCTCGTGACATGGTCCTTGTACCGTCCGCTGACGATATCTGTGTGTGTGTGTGTGTGTGTGTGTGTGTGTGTGTGTGTGTGATCACAGTTGTACATAATACTTTTCATCAGTTGATGATCAGTTATCCCAAAAGGCGCTTCGAAGTTTTGCGCACTGCAATGAGTAGTCCACCGGCTTTAGTTCTCTAAAAAGACCGAGACACGGAACAGACTGAGTACAGAAATATTTTTATCACGTTGGGCAGTTTGGCTGTGTACGACTAGCAACTTAAACTGACAGCCTGTTCAGTAGATTTACGTTGTCACTGAACGTAGAGTCTTGTTGTATTATTGTGCATAAAATAATTATCTGAAATAGAACAGTGCGTTGAGTAGTCAATGGGCGGTATCATACTTCGATTCATGTTGCTTCTCGACATTTGGACGTTCTGATTAAGGCAACGCATTTACCGAAATATCAAAATCATGAAGGGCGGTTCGTAAATGTGCCTGTGGAATTGGTCGGATACGGTTTCCACCACATGACGGTGATGCCAAAGACGGCGCAACCCGAACACAGTTTTGGATTAAGCCGGGAATCGAAATAACTGCCCGTTCAGTGAAAGCCCTACGCTTTACCCGTTCGGCTCCCAGGCCTCTGGAGATGTCTGCTTCAGGTAAAATGTGTCTAAGCGGTAAGATCAGAAGCTTGAAACCTACCTGTAACTTCTCTCCCGTAGTTTATCAACAACACCAAGAAAAAGAAAGACAAAGACGGTCACAGCTCGTAGTTTAAACGGGAATGAACAGCTGAACTATGATTATCAAACACATAACTTCGCAAATTCAAGGATCGACTCATAGAACCAGTTACCTGTTCACCAGCTAGTGCTAAAAAGCTGTACTGTTTTACCCATTCACATTGTTTCTACGTGCATACGAGATCCACGTAGCAAACTAATCTGCTCACAAGAAAATGCATGTTAATGTATTGCAACGTACTTTTCTAATGGATGTTCTTGAAGTCAATGAAGTATCCTTGAAAACTAAGTTCAAACAGATTTTGGCATCAACAAAAGTGGCCAGGTGTTTTTATGTGTGGAAAATAACACGACTTTGTGCATCGCTTGTGAACACATAAATAGGTTCAGTTTGTTTATTCTGTGTTGTTTGTAACTCAGTATTTAATCAGCCAAGCAAACCCTTTACCGCCCGGGCAGAAATGACTGCGTTTAACTGTGTTCAGGTCCTGTAAAATGTGCCCCGAATTATGCACAATAGATTCTAAATGTCGTAGAAGACACACGTTGGACGTTTGTGAGAGCGTAGCACCTGTGTCCTTATTTCTCAGAAACGCCCAATACCCAGCAAGTCCATATATAGCTAGGAACGATGCCATGTGCGATAACAATTTGTGTTTTGTGGTTGTGCTTGCAAGACCTCGTGTATGGAAATGCATTTGAAAGAAAGGAAGACGAACAGTAACAACAAAACAAAACAAACAAACAAACAAGAACAACACCAAAAAACACATACGCACGCATGCACGCACGTCCGCCAGAACGCACAAATCAACCAACCAATCAAAAAAAAATATTATAACAAAAACAATATATTGTACAATAATTATGATTACGATTGCAATTACAAGGTCTGACAAAAGACGATGATACGAAAGCAAGATCCAGTTTTATTCGATGAGAAAATGCCCCCTGCGGACGAAATGGGTGACAACTGCCCAACCTAATCTAATAATGCACCATGGGCAGGTTTTATCCTATCTGTAAGTCGGATATGCAGACACAGTGTCACTCAAAGGGTCATCACCATGCCAAGGGTCATCACCATGACAGTCATGCAAATTTGATAATTTGCGATAATGACCATGACGCAACAGCTGCTCTTTCTTCTTCTTTTCCTTCTCGAGGGGAGTGCTAGCATGGTCTGTACGTATGTGGTTTCAACTAACCGCTTATATAAACATATATACACACGCCCCTCAGCTGACACAAGACCTTTGAGACAGCTACACGCCACACTGAATGTATGAAAGGCTCTTTGGCGAGGTTTTTGAGCGCTGTCTTGGATAGAGGTCACCCAGCTAGGAAGGCCCACGCAGCCTGTACTGCACCATATATCACATTCCGACTGTCAAGGCGCGTTCGTGTGATTAACAAACGGCCTAGTAAGTTAGTGTGTTGTGGCAAGAGTTTCACTGGAGCGGAAAGAAAAAAAGGCGGTGACAAGGAATACGGGGAAATCCAAGAAGACGTTACTACTTTGGCATACAACAATCTCAGTTCTGCTCACATCGAATGCTTACTGGCACAGGCAGAAAACCACACCTGACATTTCTCGTTCAGAACACAGTGAACGATTACAAAAGTGTCAGAAGGCACGCATACGGAAGGTAAGTTAACTTTTCCAGTGAACGTTTTCCCTGTTCATTAGCAGTGTTTTCCTTCTGGACAAAAGCAAAAAGTTACTACCGAAAAATCCGGTAACGTATGCCGATATGGTAACAGGTGCACGTATCTCGGTCATTTGGTTGACAGTCACACCAGGAAATAAAGAGTCGTAAAGAGTCTAGAAATGTTTAATGTTTAACTGTGCACAACACCACGTTATACAGAATGTACGAAACCTTTTTTCTTTATTTTCTTTGATGTCACACTAAGATCAGGCGACAGGGACAGTGTATACATATTATGTGCTGTGTGTGTGTGTGTGTGTGTGTGTGTGTGTGTGTGTGTGTGTGTGTGTGTGTGTGTGTGTGTGTGTGTGTGTGTAAGTGCGTACATGCTCATGACTTGCCTGATTTTCGCATACAGGGGGATAAAAATGAAGAAGAGTAAAAAAAAAACACACAAAAAAACAAAAACACAGCGAGTATTCGTGCGAAATATCTTAATGAGTACACAGTATGTGACCGTCTATGTCTGCCTGCCTCTCGCTAGAGCCAACTATGCACAGTCCTATTCTTCCAGCCTCGGTGCATGAGTGTAGGTTTTTGTGTTGTTGTTTTAGGATCACCATTCCCGTGTGTGTCGGTGCGTGAATGAGTTATATAGCATGGATTGGAAGAGTTCATCCCGGCGAAATCGGGGTGCTGGACACCAGCCAACTCGGCATGGCCGTCAGAACGGAGCACATATAAATGACAGACGGTACCTTACAACACATGCACGCTCGCGCAGACAAACATGCCATCACACACACACACACACACACACACACACACACACACACACACACACACACACACACACACACACACACACGCGCGCGCGCGCGCACGCATACACACACACACACGGTGGTTAAGATACAATAATTATAGCTTAATGCGAATGATTATGCCACAAAGCAGAAAATATTTGTGCTGGCTTTTTCATCGTTGCCCCGTCTTTGATATCACCCTATGTGGTGGAAAAGGACGTTAGACCCCCAAACACTCACCCACAAAGCAGAACAGATTTCTGAGAAAATGGAGAGAGAGAGAGAGAGAGAGAGAGAGAGAGAGAGAGAGAGAGAGAGAGAGAGAGAGAGAGAGAGAGTTCAGTGTAGGATTTACACACCTTGCCTGGACTCATATTTTCGCATGCAAATAACTTATTTATTCTGCAAAAATCTTCAAAAATCGCATTCTGCTTTTGGTTTGCAGCGGCAACAGTCCGCCAGAGGTTAATCAGGACAATCGTAAGTAAATCTGACCCTCCTCAGCAGAATTCTCTTCTGCGTACTCGATTGTACATGACACAGTTATACGAAGTCAGCACCCTAAAACCTGAGTTTAAAGATCGAGTCTGAGGCAGGTTAGGTACTGTAAAACAGAATTGCATTTATATTTGATAATACGGCTTACTTTAATTGTTTCTGTGTCTCCTGTGTTTGATTCAGCTGTATATATTTCTATTTATTCTCGTTATCTTTATGAGAGCCTGCACTAAACAGTTGCCAAGCTATGGAATGAACCAAGCCAAAACTAAACAGCTCACAACATGAAAAAGTTCGTAAACATTACATAACTCTTCAAGTAATCAACTGATATATTTGGCTGAATAAAGTTGTTGGCAGAAGGCAGCATACTTTTAATTTAGAATGAATTTTGTGTGATGTTTCAGCCACAGCAACTGTGAAAGTAACATGTGCCAAGGAAGTTCAACCAGATCAACTCAAATCTTTCTTCGAGAAACCTGGAATTAAAGTGAAACTACTCAACCGACACGAAACGTGAGGGGTGAATTTCAGCTCACATTATTCAACTGGTGTCATGCGTTTTGGGCGTTAAAAGTTCGGACGTTTCTGATTTTTCCTTGTAAACCTATTGTTTGAGAAGTAAGGAAAGCAAACGACATTTGTAAAGGTTGTTTGTACATAAACACCTTCATGATACATTTGGCTTTAGACTGATTAAGTTTGATAGGTATATACGGCATGTACAAATGTGTAGATAGATATCTACCGGAGAAATTCACATGGACTCCAGAACATGTATTTGTAACTATGTCAAACCTTGTCAAAGTCAGGTTCTGCCATGGCAAAGTCATAATATTATCAGACGTGTCCAGACAATTTGCTCAAGAAAAAGAGACCCCTACCCAATAAAAAAACAAAAACAAAAGCAAAAACCCAGACAAACAACAAAAACAATAGCAACAAACAAAAACACAAAAAACTAACAAGAGACAAACAAACAACAAGAACAAAATACAACAACAACAACAACAATAACAAAACCGTGACAGAACAAACAAAAACAAACGCAAATATTACAGAAATGCAAAGCTTATTGGCATTTTACTTTACAAGATGCTTCAAGGTGCAGCTGAAGGAGGCTGATGACGTCCCCAGAGCACTGGCAATGTCGGGAGAGGATCTGTGCAACGAAGCAGTTCGAATCGATGTTGCAGAACCCTCTCAGGTGCACAGTCCTCTCAAACGTGAGTTATACTCAGTTGTGTGTATCACAGCAGACATTTACAGCAAAAGGAGTCCAGATGTTTTCCTGTGATTTTATTTTGCATGGAGCATATTCATCATAACTCGGGGAGCCTAGATAGCCGAGTGGTAGAGCGCTGGACTTTCATTGCCTGGCTCGTGAGTTCGAATCTCGGTTGGGGCCAAACTGGCCTTTTCTCGTTGCGCTGTCTTTGATATCACCCGGTCTGGGTGGGAAAAGACGTTAAATTCCAAAACGCCCACCAACTCTTCACCATATATCTTTAGTATGATTGTACAATTTGAAGAAGAAGAAGAAGGAGAAGATGTAGAAGAAGACGGAAGCTGAATGCTAAGGTATTAGCAGGGGTGGTTATGTTTCCCTTATATCTTTACAATTGTCATCACACACACACACACACACACACACACACACACACACACACACACACACACACACACGCACACACGCACGCACGCACACACACACGCGCACACACACACACACACACACACACACACACGCACACACGCGTGCACACACACACACACACACACACACACACACACACACACACACACACACACACACACACACACACACACACACACACCTCCCACCAAGCACGGAACCTAAATTTCATTTCATCCGACTAAACCACGACCTAGAGAGAAACATGACTACCAATGGATCATTCTGGTGACTGTCGTGTTTCAGACACTGTGTGTGTTTCAGAAGCTGTATGTGTGTGTTTCAGACACTGTCTGTGTTTTTCAGAAGCTGTCTGTGTGTGTTTCAGAAACTGTCTGTGTTTTCCAGAAGCTGTGTGTGTGTGTTTCAGAAACTGTCTGTGTGTGTTTCAGAAGCTGTTTGTGTGTGTTTCAGAAACTGTCTGTGTGTTTCAGAAGCTGTCTGTGTGTGTTTCAGAAACTGTGTTTTTTTTCCAGAAACTGTCTGTGTGTGTTTCAGAAACTGTCTGTGTGTGCTTTTCAGAAACTGTGTGTGTGTTTCAGAAACTGTTTGTGTGTGTTTCAGAAACTGTCTGTGCGGAATGCAAGATAGTATTCCCAACCTCATTCCTCCAGACCCAGATCTACCTGGTCTTCCCGACAAACATGGGCGACTGGATTCAAAAGCGAGGGAGTCAGGCAAAAGAGCTTAACAAGTCCATATTTTTCAAAAGTGTCAACGCGCTCCTGAACTGTGGGGGAGGCGCCATCTTCATTCATGCTGAGACGCGCATCCTCCATTTCTTTGACGATCAGGTACACTTTATATTTGGTAATCGTGTTGGTATTTCTGGTAAGTCCATAACTGTGGGAAGGGAAATTCGAGCCGCTCCCTCCCTCCCTCAATATCCCCCTCCACCTTCCATCCAAAGAATCGTCGTTTTCTGGATTTTTATAAAGTCCATGTACTTTTGCAAAGTTTAGAGAAATCCGTCTGTGTAATTACTCGTTTACGCGATGCGTTTATCTGAGATTTTAAACTATACTGGGCGTATTACATCGCCGGAACTACTGCAAATGCTGGCAAAAGTTGGACCAGTTATTCCATGGAGTGACAACCTTGATTCTCCGCAGGTGGACGATACTCTGATGAAGATGGTGCCAGATGATTCGGTATTTGAAGAGAACTTCGAGCAGAAGGTGCTGGACCAAAACCACGTGGTGTTCAGGGTCAAGCCGGGACACCGCCCTCTCAGCACCTGGTCTTTCAACACGAAGGTGTGTACAACCACTGCTCCGTAATGCCCAAATGTGAATACGAACTGTGCTATGGCATTTGCTCTCTCTCTCTCTCTCTCTCTCGTGTAGGGACCCGGGACATTTGAGTGGTAAAACGTTGGATTTTCAATGCTTTGGTCGTGAGTTCGATTCTTGGATGGTAGAGTGCTGGACTTTCAATACTCGGGTCGTAAGGTTGTATCTCGGCTGGAAACCAAATTGTGCTGCCTCGTCTTTGGTATCATGCAGAATGCAAAAGCCATTGCAACTGTAAAATTAATGTAACTTTTACGAGTGATGTTTCAGCATACGTTTTGTTTCTATCCTGTGATAGTGGTTAAGTTGAAACTGTGTATGGCAAGGTACATGTACTTAATTTTTAATAGAAGTGTCCTTCATGTTCAGCTGTCCCTGAATAAAGGTCTCATCGACCCAAACCATTACCAGATGAGGCGTCTGCTGTCGAAGATTGGAACCGCAGTAGACCAAGCACCAGATTACACCCATTCGAGTAACATCCGTGCGCTATATCCTGCCAAGAGAGGGGAGAGAATGCGGTTTCAGGTCCCGCAATCCGACACAGACGACGATCAGCAAAAGAGTCGTATTCTGTGGTTCCACGAGAACAGCTCCATTCAGGCAAAGGCTCTTGCCGATGCCAGTGTGACCAACGGTACCGGAATGTTAAATTACTTGTGGAGCGGGCTCAAACAGCCACTACCACACTTCATCACCGCCTTCTCCAAGCAAGACCAAGGAGGCTCTGTGTTCCTGGGAATCAAAGAAGAAAAACTTATCAAACCAGCCTGGCATGCAGTAGAAAACATGGAAGGTCTCGCCTCCGTGTTTGAGACAGAACGAATCTTCTGGAAGACCGCGCAGCAAGAGAAAAACCCAAAGGTCCTGTACTTCGCGAAGCCAGAAGATGCGCAGAAGAAGGAGGAACAGACAGGGTGCTTTGAATGCGAGGGAGTCCCTCTCACCGAAGACGATAAAGCCAGTATGGTAGACCTCCTGAAGAAAAACCTTGAGAAAGATTTACTGTGGTACCCCAAAGCCCCAGAATCCGCACCAGTGGAACTAAAATTTCACCCAGTACAGCCTAGTGGCGGTGGTCAGCGAGACCAAAGTGGCGAGAAACAGCTGTTCATCGTGGAGGCTCGAGTGAAGAAGGTCCCGGGAATTTGCTTCCAGGACAAGCGAGGGCCTGGTGCATTTGTGTTTGCCCACAGAGACAACCCTGCACTGAAGGGAAAAGTTCGTCTAACGTGGGATGAGTGGCTGAAGAGACACACTACGACAACAATGCAGGCATAGCTGCAATGCCTCTGTGTGTGTGTGTGTGTGTGTGTGTGTGTGTGTGTGTGTGTGTGTGTGTGTGTGTGTGCACACGGTGGATTCAAAAGCTGTACAACTGACCTCAGAACTGATGATTCATGTCTGTGATTTGTTTTGTTTTTGATGCTAGCTGACACTGTCTACCATACAAACGATTGCATATTTGCAAGAAACCTCCTCCTTGTGCGGAATTTCCAGGTGGTATTTGCTTCCTTGCCCCGTCTTTGTATAACCCTTATGTGGCGGAAAAGGGCGTGAAATAAAAAAAAACAAACAAAAAAAAAACAAAACAAAAAAAACCCCCAAAAAACACCAAACCAAAAAAAAAAAAAAAAAAACCACAAAAACAAAATCCCCAAACAAACAAAACAAAGAAACCCCCAACCTTACCTGTATCGTGGATGACTGAAAGAAACGTTTTGCTCCTGAAAGTGGGATTTGAAACTGTACAGCTGGAGCTCGTTAATGTCAATGGTTTTTTTTTCGGTCTATACATAAAACGCCATGATTAAAAGTTTTCATTTGTACTAGTCTTACTAGCGTATAGTGGTGATTGACTAAAGTAAAACGTCTTCTCTCTTTCTTCTCTTTTTCTGTACATATGTGTGTGTGTGTGTGTGTGTGTGTGTGTGTGTGTGTGTGTGTGTGTGTGTGTGTGTGTGTGTGAAGGATTATACTACTAAAACCCAACCCGAACTTAAACATTTAATTGAAACAACGGCAACAATAACACACACACACACACACACACACACACACACACACACACACACACACACACACACACACACACACACACAGAGCCTGTAGAGTCCAAATTCTTCATGCAAAAATATTAAGCCTAGCGTACAGGTAGGGAAAGGCAGGCAAATATCCTTGCATGGACTAATATATCATCGTATATTATATTATACGTGTAGACCCGGCCGCCTGCACTCCCCACCTAACTATAGCGCAGATAGCACAATGTCAAGGACGCGTTGACAAAGGGGTGCGCGAATAAACATCTGTGTTAAACACAACGCTTTAGCGCTGTAACCGCGGAGCAGGTAACACTCTCTCGTGACACGTCTTTTTGAAGAAGAAAAACCTTCTCGTATGTGCGGGACTGATTTCAGCAGGCCAGAATAAATATCGCGAATTTTCTTGGTGTGTTAAACAGATGTTATTTCACTTGTCTTCGCATGGTTAGCCAATGGGAGCAGCGACAGTCATTATCAGCAGAATTCCGAGCCAGGTGTGTAGCGGAGGCTAAGACGTTTGTGTACACGACATAAATCCGGGTTCATGTTATGAATCAATGACACAGAAGCCATGTTTGCCGAGTCGCATTACCCGTCAGCTTCGTGAGGCGACTCCTTGCAAACCAGCCAGTGAAAGGTAAGACGTTAAAATGACCTCCCCTACACAATTACAGACGTACCCATGATACAAACGTGCGTACATAACCGGTGACACAAACGGTTCTGCTGTAGGGTGGGCAATACAATTGTTCAGTTCAGGTTGAATATAAGCCAGCGCAGTGGTGGCTGGCAAACTCTGTAGGAAGACCTTACTTATTTACATGTATTATAAATCTCTCTCTCTCTCACACGCTTTTTAAATGTTCTTTATTAGTGTGCAGTTCCTTTAACTATGGATTCATTGCTATTTCTGTTTTGTTCCTGTGGCTGTCCATGGGACTCAGTGTGTGTGTGTGTGTGTGTGTGTGTGTGTGTGTGTGTGTGTGTGTGTGTGTGGTGTGTGTGCGTGTGCGTGTGTGTGTGTGTGTGTGTGTGTGTGTGTTTGATTTAGATGGACATTACTAGAACCGATACAACTAGAATTAGCAACGGCAGGTATGAAAATTGGCTGTTTTACGTTAATTACCTCTACCGTTTAAAAATAAAGTATTCTTGATTCTCTCTCTCTCTCTCTCTCTGTAATTATGCCTGTCCAAAATGTTCTGTCATAAATGCTGATAACTCTTTGTAACGAACACGATAAAGGACAAATTATATAACAGAACTAACGAAGCTTGCAAATCTGCAGATTATCTGACAACAAAATGCCACCGATGAAGCGCGTTAACTTCAAAGCTAAGCACAGTTGAGAAGTCTACAGGCTGAAATCAACTAGCTATGGGTTCCCGACGAAGCAGCGGTAGAGGTCGACCGAGACAAACACGGTACGTTAGCAATCATGTTCAAAGTCAAAGCAAAATATGATTATAACTGAAATTACGAACAAGTCGGAGAGCGGATATGAAAAAAGAGGAAACAGTCTAGACTGTGCCAGCAATTTGCAAACGTGGAAAATAAGATCGCAGAAGAGAACAAGTAAGAGATGATTGTACAGCTGTGAATAAGAAAACCAAATAAAACAGAATTAAAACAGACCTATATTTGCTGCTGTCCATCGATTATGTTAAGGGTTTTCTACCGAGACAATTTGGCAAGCGGATAAAACATGACAGAAACGAACAGGACATCACAAGAGATATTAGGACAGTTTTAAGATTTCTTTCTGATATTTCCCTGCTGTGTGAACGTTCTTCGTTGAACGTGAACTCTGCTTCTCTTTGTCGAACAGACAAAGAGACGACCGGGAGGGACTCTACGTTTACACCAAGGCAGACAGTAAGAATCTGTGTGTGTGTGTGTGTGTGTGTGTGTGTGTGTGTGTGTGTGTGTGTGTGTGTGTGTGTGTGTGTGTGTCTCTCTCTCTCTCTCTCTTGCTTTTGTAGCGTTTGGGTTTTAATGTAAATATATAGCTGCTGTAAGAACAGTAAATTAGAAACATCTTTATCTTTTACCTTTGCCGTTGTCGAATCTCTCTCTCTCTCTCTCTCTCTCTCTCTCTCTCTCTCTCCCCCTCAATTTTAGAATTCTGATTCATTTTCTATTCACGTGTCTGCTCAGGAGACAATATATCCATCACCAGACTTTTATAAGACACGTGCCTCAAATTTGTCACTTGCAGTACACGTAAGGAAATTAGTTATAATAATAATAATAAGTGGTATTTTTAGGGCGCATTTCTTTAAATAAAACTCAATGCGCAATATACATTTGGTAATTCACACGTTGCAGACATAACCTGTCAGTTGTGCCAAGAAACCCTACAGAACGACAAGACTCACGCTGCCTTTGTCTTCCGGTATGACGTGGATGTTGGCGATCTGCTGAAGAGCACGAGAGGGGAGAGACGCAAGCACCTGAACACCTTCCTCAAGATGGTCAATATCCTGCTGAACGAAGGGGGAGGGGTCATCTACATTCACACCGAGACGCATCTTGTGGCCTTCTGGGACGAACAGGTATAGTGAGAATATTCTCAGATTTGTTCGGTTGACTGTGTACAGCTTACCCCCTACACTCCCCCCCCCCCGCCCCCTCCAAACGACACACACAGGTTTTAAGAATGCAGTAACAATAGAACTACTCATCTGTACATCACAAGAACACAAACTGTGTTTTGTAACAAACGCGATCAAGGAGAGGTTATTCTTCAAACGAACGCACGTGATTTTTTTAATTAAAAAACTTGGAATACATACAGTGTAGAAAAGTCTTTGTGGGCCTGGTCAAAGGGAACAGTTGTAACTGCATGGCAAGTTTGTCTGCGACTGCACAACAAAATGTTAAAGAATACTAATACTTTTAACTATTTCTAAATAATTGGCAGTGGCTGTGCACCGAACAAACTAAACACACAGAAGCACTATCAACACCCCCCCCCAAAAAAAAAATTAAAAATAAATAAAAATAAAATAAAAAACATACTCTGAGCAGTACTCTCATAATCAAACCAAACATTACATCATGAGCCTAACTACACCTACGTTTGAACGACTCTCCAAACTCTTTTCTACCTGTCGCACAAGATATGATATAAGCCGCCGCACAAAGATTACAAACCTGAATAGCAAGTATCTTTAAAAAATGACCACTTCATGTTTCTTGTCTTGCAGGTTGACGAGGATCTGATGAACCTGGTGCCTGACGACACGTTCTTCTATCAGAACTACGAGCGTCACGTGCTGGACGAGAAACACGTGGCTTTCAGGGTCAAACCGGCTCACCGGCCAGTCAGCACGCGCGACTTCCACTCTAAGGTGAGGTGGTCAAGCACTATAATAACTATAGTATTGGTACCGATATATCTTAACAGTTTAATTAGTGTAGTAACAGAAAATCGGGTTACATCACCACAGTACAGCGCCCCAATCGCTATTTTCCTGAATGCATAGTGTGCACCTGCTTTCTATTTTGCGGCCCTTCTCGTTTACACTAGGATTTTTAAAGTACATGCGTGATATTTTATGCGTGCGTTTGTACACGAAGGCAAAACAGGATCAGTAAGCGAGTCTGGACGTGAATTCGACTCGATCTACTGAGAAAAAAAATTCCCAACCAAATTTCTGCTCACCATGGGATTCGAACCCCATAGCTCAGGATCAAAGGACCGTAAACCTTAAGCACTAAGCCAGATTCCCTTCAGTTTCTGTTTCCGTCGGGCAAAAAGACTGCAAGGCATATCCACTTCATGGGTAAAGGGAGACAATACTACAGGTCCGTTAAAGAGCACGCCCTATGATGAGCAACTCCCACTGTGTCAAATAAGGACTTCACACAGACTGTGGTCGCCACTGTTGTTAGTCGTCATCCCAAACTCTATTTTAGAGCTCTGTAACCTTGAACCGGGGATGAGCGGTGGTCTGATAGGTAGCTCGTCGGATTTAGCCGCTGCGCTACTGGACGGCCGTGACCAATGTCACGGCGATGAAGCGTGGGTTCGAGGCGAGGTCGAGCTTGTGATATGTGATACCGGGTTTTCCTGGCTACCGGGCTGCTCATCGGGGGTTTCTCTCCGGGTTATCCGGCTTTCCTCCCGCAGCAAAAATTGTTAAAAAATAAAAAGTATAGGTATTGGGTGGCGCTGCACCGCGGCGACGCGCTTCCCTCGGGGGAAGCAGCCCGAATTTCCCGAAAGGGACAATAAAGTATTAAAAAAAAATGTTGTCATCAACCTCATGTGACTTCTGCGGACTTCTGAAATTTGAGTACAATGCGTATTATTAGCCGACCCCCGCCGCCTTGTGTTGAGCCTAAAACTAGCGGTAACCATGCATATAGGGTGCATGCATATCTCAGCGACGAAGATTAAGGCTCTAATTTTGCACACGATGCATGATATACTTTTGTCATCCTAATAAGCCTTGGTCGATCGCTGAGCACGGATCCGTGTCCCCGGGCTTATGTTCTCTCTTTCTCTCTCTGCTTGTCTCTGTCTGTCTGTCTCTATTATTTTTACTCGAAATTGGTTAGAATGAAATCAGTAACATCCTCACTCATACATGTGTCATTTCATCTTTTTAAACCTTCCTTTTTTTTTCTAGGTCTCCCTGAACAAAGGTCTGATAGACCCAAACCACGCGCAGATGAGGCGACTGGTCAAGATGACAGACCCCAATAACAAACAGTTGTCCGGAGGAGAAAAGAACACTTACCTAACATTCGACCCCAGAAAACTCCGCAAAGGCAAGAAGGTCCGCTTTCACGAGAGCATGGGATGCCAAGCCAAAGTCGTCCACCCGAAGAAGCTGGAGAAAGCGCCGGGCCAGGACATAGCAAGTAAGCTTCTCGACTATTGGTGGAAGGAACTGAAACTGCCCAATTACATCGCAGCTTTCGTGAAGCAGTGGAACGGAGGCTCGTTCTTCATCGGGCTGAAGGAAGAGAAGTACGACAAAGGGCCGAGATGGAAGCCTATGGAGAGCATGAAAGGTGTGGGTGACGTGTTCCAGACAGAGAGAGAGTTCTGGGAGGACGATAGGAACGACGAGGAGAGGCAGGTGTTTCATCTAGCCAAGGAGGACGACGTGCCCAAGTACGAGATCCGCACCGGTTTCTTCATTTGCGAGGGGGTCCGCCTGTCCCAAAAGGACCGAGACGACTTGGAAAAATACATGAAAAAGAAGGTGCACACTCAAATGGCGTGGTACCCACCGCTCCCCTCAGACCTTGAGCTGATTCAGCTCCGGTTTTATGACGTCGCCGAGAACGAGGACCCTACGGCAGAAGCTGGGGACGATGATGACGACGACTACGACGATGACTTCGGCAGACCTGCTGGTGCTTCAGCTGGGGCCAGCAGTAGCCAGCAAAGCCAGCCCCGAGTGGTGCGGGATCTTTGTGTGGTGGAGGCCAGGGCCCGCAATTTCCGAGGTCTGTGCTTTCAAGACAAATGCGGACCCGAAGCTTACAAGTTCGATCACCGTGACAATCCGACTCGTGGTGTTACCATGACGCTGGCTGAGTGGGTCGAGGCTCAGTAGTGCTGACATGGTCACTGCCGTGTACATGCAGGCCCAAGGGCGAGCACTCGTGTATCCACGATAGCGCAGATGCTGGGTCGCACGTAAAATCGGCGCGTTTTGCACGCAGGCGATCGCTGTGTAGATGATTTTCTGTTTTGATGCGTCGCTGAATGTGCACGCTTGTAGCATTGAATGAATTTACACCCGACCCAGCATCTGCGCTATGGAGGATGCATGAATGCTCGTCCTTGGTCTGTGATTGTGGACACAGGGTCGCAGGTGACATATGGCACATGACGTCACTTGTCGCTAAAACTGGAATGCGACGTGGCCGGTCGCTTGCTTGGTTGGCTGACCGTGGGATTAAAGTCCACACACTTTGATACTGACAGAACCAAAAGTCGCGGAGAGGTGAAATACAGTAACGACGTACAAAGTATCCTTGTCGTTGCATTAAATCTCTCTCAGCTAGCCTTGGACGAAAATTAATGCAGGAACGCAGAAAGCAATCTGCTCTTCGTACAATGATTCTAGATAATTACCGGGTCTGTGATCACCAGCATACAGTGTTGGCAGAAAAAAAGCATGTATTTTTTCTGGGGAAAATCGTTCAGACTGTTGTATTAGGCGTTTTCTGATTTTGATTTTTTTGTTTTGTTTTTAGTCTGAAAAAAACAAAACAAACAAAAACAAAACAAACCCCAGCACCACCACCACTGCCATAACAACAACAACAAGAACAACTCGTGTGTGTGTGTGTGTGTGTGTGTGTGTGTGTGTGTGTGTGTGTGTGTGTGTTACACACGTGGATCGCTTAGTGTGGTCGCCACGTCATCATCGAGTACGCTTCTGTTGGCTCAGTGCCAGCATTTCAGACGCTGTCACTGTCCGGGCGTCTCACTGTCAGTGGCGTGATGACATATACCACGAAAACAGCTCAGAACGATCTGTGAGCATGAATATAGTAACATGAACCCCCTTAAGCAAAACACTACAGTTAGATCTAGCCACGAACATAAAAAAAAAAATTACATCTACACGTAGAGGAACAAAGGCAGGGTCAGCGTCCTAGCTGCAAGCCATTACCAACATAATTATGGTGCTCACATTAAAGGTCTGCAATCTCTGCAAAAACCACAAACAGTGTGTTTAAAAACAAACTATCCGACTGTGCAAAATGCACAGCCAACTCTGTCACATCGTCCCTGAAACACCCATAAAAGCTAAGGGCAGCCTAATTTCACAGCTCAGTTTGCGTTTTGACATTGAGCGAGCAACATCGGAGCGGCTAGTCTTCTCGTGCAGCACACAACACCCGCTTAGACGCTGTAGCCATGTGTCTCGCTCACTGACCAAAAGCACAATGAAGTCACTGCAAACTCGGGGAGCCGGGGTGGTCGAATGGTACAGTGGACGCCGGATATAAGCAACTCGGATATAAGAAAACTCGGTTATTGCCAACGAATTTTTTTCCCCCGGCCAAACTCTTCTTTATTATGTATTACAAAAACTCGGATACAAGAAACTCGCTTATAAGAAAACTCGGTTTTAGGAAAGCAAATTTCTTGTCCCGCTTGATACAAAAACTCGGATATAAGAAACCGAAAGTACATTTTAAAGAAAATTTCACTCATTGTAAGAAACCGAAAGTACATTTCCAAGAAAAATTTCACTCATTCTAAGAAAACAGGTCAGGTCTGACGTCACTTAGGACAGGCACATGATGGCGCATGATTTTCTTTTCTTGAATTGGTTCTTTACCATTGTGTTCCGTGCAAAATTGAATGTTGGCAAGAAGAAAAAATACGAGATGCATTTTTGTTGTTCTATTGTTATATTTTGTTTTTATTATTATTTTGGTTTTTTGCCTGATTGGGAGCTCAGTCTCTCTCTCTCTCTCTCTCTCTCTCTCTCTCTCTCTCTCTCTCTCCCCCCCCCTTAGTTCTTTTTTGTTTGTTTGTTTGGTTGGTTGGTTGGTTGGTTGGTTGGTTTGGTTGTTGTTGTTTTTTTGTTTTTTTTTTCTTACCACATGACCGCCAGCGCTACAGTTGGGAAGCAAAAAACAGTATTTTCATGTTCAAACAAAATAAATCTGACATTGAAGGACACAAGCGCACTGGTGTATATTAACTCTACACATATATATTCTGTGCAGGTCTTTAAGAGAAACCAGATATTTCTTAATTTAATGCAAAACATACACGAACTGAGAAAAAAGAAGTGTTTTAAACCTTTTTTTCCCTGAACTCGGTTATAAGAAATATTTTTCAAAATACTTTCTTATATCCGACTTTCAGATATAAGAAAACTCGGATATAAGAAACCAAAAAATTCACCCCCCTCGAGTTTCTTATAACCGGCGTATACTGTAGAGCGTTGGACTTCTAATGCTCGGGTCGTGAGTTCGATCCCGGCTGGGGCCAAATATTTGTGCTGGCTTTTTCATCGTTGCCCCGTCTTTGATATCACCCTATGTGGTGGAAAAGGACGTTAAACCCCCAAACACCCACCCACTGCAAACTCACGCTCTGCTTTTATAAGTGTCTTCGGAGCGCTGAGAACTCTGCAGCTGTGACAGAGGTGCCTGCATGATGCACAGTCGCTGGAGTTGCAGTTTTAAAACACAATGCTTTCGGCGTTTTTGTTGACATGGCAGACCTTTAAGCTAAAGGTGGGTGGGTGGGTGTTTGGGATTTAACGTCCTTTTCCACCACATACGAGTGATATCAAAAACGGGGCAACGATGAAAAAGCCAGCACAAATATTTGGCCCCAGCCGGGATACGAACTCAAGACCCGAGCATCAGAAGTCCAACGCTCTACTCTTCGGCCACCCCGGCTCCCCTTAAGCTAAAGGCATGCGCCGTTGCTTGTCTGTACAGATCTGATAGAGAGAACATTTTAATTGAAACTGACCGACCGAACATTGATCAAGACGTGATAAGAGACCATCGAAATGTGGTGATGAATGATAAGTAGGATGCAAATTTTCGATAACTGATACTAGAGAAAGATAGTTCAAGGAAGAAAGAGAACGGGAAGGGGGGGGGGGGGGGGGGTGGAGGAGGAAGAGGGTTTCAGAGCTAGCCACGTGTTGTGAGGTCAAGTACTTTTTCTCCTTGCTGGAGTCAGATATTCGTGCTGGTCTTTGTCTCGTTGCCGCGTCTTTGATATCATCCGTATAGGATGAAAAAGGACGTGAAACCCTCAGACACCCACCCTACCATTTCTAATCGAAACACGAGCCTTCACTTTCACAATCGCAAACTAATATCCAGTAAAACAACAGCACCGAGTGTAAGCAACGGATTTCGGTTTGTCTGCGTGAAAAACGGGTCCTTGATCAAGCAGAACACTGTAAACACGTGTGTTACTGCGATATCGGAGCAGCTGACGTTATCGGCACAGCAATGAACCCTCCCTGGGATATACCGCGTCTTACGCCATAGTGTTTGCCCTGACGTGGAATGTGAAGCGCGCGGGCAATCTAACTTAACCAGAGATTTCTGCGAGCGAGCTCTGGAGTAGCAGGGTGAAGCATGCTGCTTGGCGCGCGCGTGCAGGCCTCTGCAGTGGCAAGCAGGTGTCACTTCGGGCATTCCCATACTCAGCGGGCAGTCGCAGAAACTGCAGACAGTTGTTTTGACAATGTCGGTAGATACTGAAAGTAATGGGGATTTCCTAGGGGCAAGTCATTACTTAAAATACGCAAAAATACAACGATACGAAAAGTTCTACATTTACATCCAAATTTTGGTGTTGACATTTGGCATCACTGGCAGAACATCTTCACAAAATTCCTTCCACATTAATTTGGGCATAGTTTACCTTTGTTTTCAACACACTGTGCCGATAACGTCAGCTGTGCCGATATCGCAGTAACACACGTGTGCAGGCCAAAGAACACAAATTAATGTACGAGGTCTCAAAATGCCTGTTTATTCCCTATAAGCCTGAGGCATCATACTCACCCCTAAAAATGCTTCAATCTACAAAGAAAAATTATCATGCACAGACTATTCAAGGGCACACACACCTAACAGGAGTTTTAAAAAATGTGAATGTCTCCTTTCCGGTCAGGCCTCACTGGAGTAATGCTAGTCTACGCTCTGTTTAGGCCAGAAAGCCGCTTCATCCAAATCCGCTGGCGTCGCTTTTTCCACTCTACAGGGCAAGAATTCCCAGCTTCACTGGCATCTTGCCTCTTGTTGCAGCCACCTGACGTGCACCTTGGCCTACACAGTACCAAAATCACGAAAATCACGCTTTTTCGTGACAACATAAATCATTACAAACTAGCACACTCGCCAAAGAGGGTTCTCCAAATATTCACTGCACATGACCCCACGGTCAATGTGTGTCCTTGCGCCTGCATACCTCACGTGACAGCAATTATCGTCGAAAAATTTGATCTGGAGTAACATCAGAGAACTCCCGGATGTCTTGTTTAACACATCTCGTACCGCGTACGAGTATCCCACGTTTTTTATTCTTTTTTGGGTTTGGCCCTGAATGCGAAAATCAGGCAAGATTAACGCTTTGTTGATGGCTCTCACTGCAGCAAACACGAGTATAATCATATTCAAGATTCAAGATTTAATTTGTTTTCCCTTGTGGGGTATGGAGGATACCAATAAAAAAAAATCCAACAACAACAACAACAACAACAAAACCCAAGACCACACAATTATACACAGAACGATACGACAAAAGATACATGTACAACATACACATAACCTATACACAGGAAAGCGCAACCATCTATGAAACCTCTGAAACAGCTCTCACACACACACACACACACACACACACACACACACACACACACACACACACACACACACACACACTATACCGTCCTACTCGCTTTCAAAAATTCTGCTAGAACAAGGGCAACTTTTTTGGATTTTGATCCCAACAGTTTACAAAGAATGTACGTCGATTTGACTCTAAGGAAACGAAGTGGTATGTGCTTGTTGCGCTCCTCTTGAAAGGCCGGACATTCTAGAATTAGATGAAAGTGCAACACTCCCGCTAAGTCAAATTAAAATCCGTGCAGACATAAATTAATTATGATTATTTTTAAAGAGGCCACAGGAGCACAACTCCAAACTTGCTTGGTAGAAATTGAGCGAACACCGTAGGACAGTGTTTTAGATAACGTCCGTGCTGCTCCAGCGGGTTGTCAAGAACAGGTGTGGTTGGTACACTTTAAAACAATAGATTATGATCATCTGTTGTGTTTCTACCTTATACCCCCTACGCTTGTACATATATGTTGATATATCCTCGACCAATCACGATAATTAGACCACTGAGAAAATTAATAAGTATGTCTGTGTAAAGCGCGATTCAAATTGGCCGAACAAACATTTCGCGAACAAAGCCGGCCACGACTATTCTCGGGTAAAGATCCTCTTTTGTACTAACTCAGCTGCGGCAATCACCGGCGAAATTTGCAACGAAGCGACTGTCACGCGTGAGAGAAACCAAGAAGCCTTGGTAAGTCAGTCCTTATACATATAGGTCTACTCAATCGTGTGGGGTTTTGGCGAGCTAGTATACGCAATACATTCACGTTTTCTCGTGTATACGGTTCGGGGAGGGCAAATCTCTTGTTCGTGCAAGGTTAGTTGTGAGAGAGATCAAGAAGGTATACGGCAACCTGTCCTGAGCACAAATCTTATTTTCGCGAGCAGCGATAAAGAGGTGGAGTTGCTTCTGGTCGAGCGAAATAATTATCTCTTAGACAGATGTCACACGGGAGTGCTTTTAGTCCGCACAAACAGCGAACACGGCGTTTTTCGGTTTACCTCACTTGACACATGCCCGTCGAACGCCGTTCGAGCCTTGTCCGGAGTATGTTCGCATGTTTGGCAGACTTTGCAGTGTCGACCAATAAGAAGCGCATCTCACAGGCTGTGACCTTCAACCGCGCGCTGAAACATAAGTAATAGCTGCCTCGAGCAAACCCCGACCACTGCAAGTCCTTTACACTTCTCAGACAGACACAATGTGTGGGACGTAAAGGCCACGGCGTCCCTGGGGAGTGCCCGCTACAAGCGGATTGAATTGGCCCTCAGGGCATTTTACTGTCGGCAGCCCTGCAGAATCGCCTCGTGTGACAGAGGTTTTAAGTTTGAAACGGGAGTGTTTTCAAACATGGTGTCTTTCAGTGCTTCTTGTGTGACATGCGCGTACAACCTGCCTCTGCCCTGATTTTTCCCGGATCGTGTTTCGGAACAAAAGCGCAAGAGCTGCAGCGTGGACAACGGTTCGAGTTGGAAACAACTCACGTGCTGCAGAAGAAGGTAACTCCCACGCTGTGTTCGAAGCGGCGTTTGACCGTGTGACATGCTGGGAGTCGGGATGGCCGAACGGTAGAGCGTTGGACTTGCAATGCTCGGGTCGTGAGCTCGAATCCTGGCTGGGGCCAAATATTTGTGCTGGCTTTTTCATCGTTGCCCCGTCTTTGATATCACCCGCATGCAATGGAAAAGGACGTTACCCCCCCCTGTGTGACATGCAGACGACGACCTTGCATGGCCGCATGTCTTTTTTTCCGGATCGTGTTCGAGGCGTGTCGGGGAGCCGGGATAGCCGATTGGTATAATTATAGCATTGTACTTTCAATGCTCGGGTCGTGATTTCGAATCCCGGCTTCGGCCAAATATTTGTGCTGGCCTTTTTCTCGTTGCCCCGTCTTTGATATCACTCTTACGTGGTGGGAAGGGACGTTAAACTCCCAAACACCCCACCCATCCAGCCACCCACTCTCGACTGAGCCGTGTGCGATATGTCTGGGCGTCACCCGTGTGCCATCTGCCTTATAAGGGTGGGTGGGGTGTTTGGGGGTTTAACGTCCTTTTCCACCACATAGGGTGATATCAAAGACGGGGCAACTATGAAAAAGCCAGCACAAATATTTGGCCCCAGCCGGGACATCTGCCTTATAAACACAACATAAACAACGCGATAGCAACTGTCCTCCTTTTTGAAAACAGAGCTAGAAACAGAAAATTTGCTCAACAGTTTAGACCAGTCAGTCAGATGAAAGCTAGGGTCCTCGCTCTTGTGCAGAATTAATAATTATTGTCCACGTCCGCTCTTGGAAACTGCTCGGCATCTGTCTTATTGACAGCAAGGAACACTCGTTATGATTGGTTCTGGCGTTCTGGATGAATGACCGAGAGTTGTTTCAGTGGAAAATAACACATAGTGAATGATTGCATGAATATCGCGTTTCAGTGCTGAAGTGTAGTGTACTTCTGGTGAGGGGCAGAACGAATACTGTTTTTCAGCGGATGCTATAAGTCCGTTGTTAGCTGTTGGCGGTATACACTGTGGTTCAGTGGAAGACTAATACTTGTACAGGCGAGGACACGTCTCTGCATACAACTGGAACTCGAGGTACTGTAAATAATTCTTCGTGTAATAATAATGATAATAATAATAATGATAATAATAATGGATATTCATATTGCGCTTATACTCAGCGAGCTTCAAGCCCTTGTAAAGTTAAGAAAAATAAGATAAAATAAAATGAAAATGACATGAAAATAATGTCGGAGAGAACAATAAAAGACACAGTCTCTCTCTCTCTCTCTCTCTCTCTCTCTCTCTCTCTCTCTCTCACACACACACACACACACACACACACACACACAGATCTGTCTCTCATTACTGCTGGTGGGCTGAGAACAGGGTTGTTTTGACTGCGCGTCCTTCTCCACCGCGTATTGGTGATATCAAAGGCGGGGCAAGGACAAAAAAGGCTAGCACAAATAATTGGCCCCAGACGCGATTCCACCTCATGACCCGAGGAATGAAAGTCCAACGCTCTGCCGCTCGGCTTTCCCGGCTCCCCACAAACATGAAGAACAGCACTAAACACACTCTGGAAAACATTAGGGCAAAGGCATGATGATGTAAGCCGCATGCCACACGAGAAACACGGAATAACACCAAGTTCGCTTTCTCTTTTTCCCCCGAATTAAAAAACACTCCAGTATCGTGTATGACATAGGCCTACGTTCTGCAGTGCTCGCATACCATTTATACGCACAGGTAAGAATGGCTAAGTTAATGCGTTGTACCATTTTGTTCATATAGTTGTTAGCCAGTGAAACTGTAATAATGTGTGTGTGTGTGTGTGTGTGTGTGTGTGTGTGTGTGTGTGTGTGTGTGTGTGTGTGTGTGTGTGTGCGTGTGTGTGTGTGTGTGTGTGGATGTGTGTGTGTGTGTGTGTAAATGGATGTGTGTGTGTGTGTGTGTGTGTGTGTGTGTAAATGGATGTGGGTGTGTGTGTGTGTGTGTGTGTGTGTGTGTGTGTGTGTGGATGTGTGTGTGTGTGTGTGTAAATGGATGTGTGTGTGTGTGTGTGTAAATGGATGTGTGTGTGTGTGTGTGTAAATGGATGTGTGTGTGTGTGTGTGTGTGTGTGTAAATGGATGTGGGTGTGTGTGTGTGTAAATGGATGTGGGTGTGTGTGTGTGTGTGTGTAAATGGATGTGTGTGTGTGTGTGTGTAAATGGATGTGGGTGTATTAAACAAAATGTAATTGTATGTATTATGTCATATGTTCATACAGTGTAGATGGTCTGTTTATATGTATGCCACATGTTTCTACATTGTATGTAAATGTATGCGTTTATACATGTTTAAAATGCCCAAAAGAAGAATACATATGAAAAAAGAGAATAATTAAGAATACATCACACGAAAAGCACAGGCTGGTACAGAATGCGAGTTCGCATGTAATAGACAAAATCAGTCCTTCTGGTTTGAAAAGCTGCGTTCACACGTGGAGTGCGGCTACCCTGTTCCGGGTCCGTCGATAACTCTAGGTCCCTGCGGCAAGGGAGACAACTCATCAGTGCAGGCAATAATCTCGAAACAGGATGAAAATGTACTGTGCTGGTGAATGCGACAATTTTTACCGCTTCTGTGCACACTGTGAAATAACACGGGGACGTGAAAGTTGTTCGCAACTGTCCACTTTCCTTGTCACCGAGTATTTTTGTTTTTTTCCTTCTAAGGTATCACTTAGCTCGGCTCGGTCTCGGTTAGCTCGACTTGGTCGTCGTGGCAGGGGAATAGAGTTATCGACGGACCCGGAACAGGGTTGGGCGGTTGGAAGGGCAGGAGTGTGTTTTTCGTTTCAATGCGCGCAGTGTATGAAGGCATATATTGCCCGTGTGACTGTTGGACATTTAGCAATAAAACACATCTGTGTTCTACCGGCTGCTGATAGATAGTGCGACCGAGTCGGCCTTGTGGCGTGAAGACACACATCGACTGTGGAGTCATGTTTGGTGTTAATTTGGGGAACCCTGTTCGGCGAGTGTGCCAGTTTGTAATGATTTTTGTTGTCATGAAAAAGCGAGATTTTCGTCAGTTTTGTATTTTGTAGGCTGGAGAGCGGCAAAAGCGACGCAAGCATAGTTGGCTGAAGCGGCTGTCTGGCCTAACCAGAAAGTAGACTAGCATTACTCCAGTGAGGCCTTAGCGGAAACGAGACATTCAAACGTTTTAGAACTACTGTCAAGTGCGTGCCCTTAGATGGTCTCAGCATGGTAATTTTTGTTTCTTTGAGGCATTTTTAGAGGTTACCCTGCTGTCTGAGGCTAACATGCATTGTTTTCATTTCATTTTAGTTCTCCTACAGCTATTGGTGGAGAGCCGTGCGGTAGCCCTGGGTGTACCGCCAAGGGAGAGGACGTCGATATTTTTGTAAACAAAGACGATACCCACGTAAACATTGCTAAAGTCCCTGTCAAAAACCCACCAGGCTTAACAAATTCCAGTGCCCTTGACATGGCGGTAAACCAGCCAATCCGGTGCGGTCACATGAGCGCTTGACTTTCGTCTACTGTTTTGTTGCTGCGAAGCCGTAAAATTCTTTCGGATTTAGCTCAGCCGAAGATTACGTACAAACTTACGTAACTGATTTGAAATCATTTTATGACTGTCACTACATATCAGCATGCGCGAATGCATACAGATTTTGCCAATTTGTAGACACAGACCTCGCAAACTAACGAAAGATTCCTCAAACGGGAAGTCGTCTGCTACTGAGATCATTTCTACAGCCGCAGGTAGCTGTGTCAGCATAGCGATACTGACAGGACTCTGGAGCAAGCAAATGATAAGAACGCATAGAACTGGAGCAAACGTTTCGCAAATGAACACGAAAAACTGCCCAGACAACGAAACAAACACTTCAAGTGCATACCTATACCAAAGAAGCCAAGGGAAAATTTCAAGCGGAAGCGGCCATTTCCCGATTTCATCTGGAGCGACATTTACACCAACACGGCTTGTGGCCAAAGCTGAAGCTTGGTTTTACAACTCAGCTTTACGCAAAAACTCGGTTTTAAGAACTGAGGTTAATCATTAAGGTACGTTTTATAAACTGAGATGACAGTTTTAGAGCGGCTTTCTACGTGCCAAACGCACAAAAATGCGATACATGTACTGTTCCAGAACGAGCTTCAGCCTCCAGGCCCGCTTCGCGCAAATGGCGCCTCATAGGTTCACTACCGTAAACAGGGAGAAGCTATTAGCTGTTTCCGAAATATTGGTTTCAAACTTCAGTTTTCAGAGTTGATATGAAAATAAAACTATTATAGGTTGCTTTTCGCGAGTACGGCCGTGGGTGTAGTTCTCGGGAGGTGACAGAGAAGAAAGTTGTAGCCGAAGGACGCGGGCTACAACTTTCTTCTCTATCACTTGCCTCTAACTAAGACTACGTCCCTACCCCCGAAAACCAACCTATACCACTTGTAATATATAGGCATTTTGAGACCTCGTGCAAATGTGTTTTCATGCCTGTGGAGTCTTTCTTGAAGATGAAGCGTCGTTAGTGTTTATTGTGATGTTATAAGTGCACAAATTTTTATGCATTACTAGGTCTGTCGACCCAGACAGGATGGCAAGGCCACGCAGAACTTTCTGCCTGCTTCTTACAATCGTTTGTTCAGCTGTCTTTGTCTCTCTTCTCCTGAAGGGACACCTCCGTCAGTCTACAGGTATGTGTATGTCGGTGGTCTAGTGATTAAGAGACTTGTCAGCAATACGAGAGGTCAGGGGTTCGAGTCCCACTCGGGGCAAAAAAAGTTTTCCTCTCGTATGTGGCACCGATCATTCGGGCCGATCGTCGGGGGTTCTCTCCGGGTACTCCGGCTCCCCCCACCCCTCTGCTTTGGAGATGTTCAGCCCACAAAATGTGAAAAAATAAATGTAATTCTAAATTCCGAAACTTAAATAGCTGAGCTGACCCTTAGCACCAGGTGATTGTAATGTGTTTATGTCCATGTGTGAGAGAATGTGTGTGATTCACGTGAGCGTGAGTGTTGGGTTCAGTTCGCGGCGCTTTGAGTCGATTCATGAAACTGGGTAAAGCACCTATACAATTATTATTATTATATAGGTATTTGTACTGGTACTGGTTTATCCCTTGTCGTCACATTAGCGTTGTAAGGAAATTTGGTGTGCGTATTAACATCAAAGCTTCCTGACGCCTTTGATCTCTATGAGGACGAAAAGACAAAAGGGCAGCTAAATAATCGAACCCTAACACTAACCCCTAAACGCTTTTTGTGGCCTTTGACTAGTTACTGTTGAAAATTTTAGCCTCGCTTTGGTTTTCTTGCGAACTTACTTGCCGTACTTAAGCGAGGTGTGTGCGTGTGTACCTCTTTGTGTCTTATCACTGATTCCAGCCTCGCTATCGAAGATTTACCGACTACTCACGCCGGTTAATGCCAAGTCTACCACTGACACACAGGAGGACGTGACGTCTTTGTCAACGTTTCAACAGCGACGACATCACTACATCGACGCCTGCACCGCCCGACGTCGCTCGCACGACCTCGGCACTACGAAGAGCGCGGGGTTTTTCCATGTAGGAGGTCTGGCGATGTGCCTCGTGCCTAAGACAGGAAGCACTCTTTGGAAGCAGATCCTGTTTTACCTTGATACGAATCAGGTAGGGGAGGGGTTTTATTCGGCGTGGGGCCTTCTCCAGTACCTGTGGTATTTCCTTCCAGTTCTATTGTGGATTCCTTGAGTGGCGCGAAAGCTAGGACAAGTTTTTTTTTCTTCTTTCTGATGCATGATGATAAGGGTGAGGTGGGGATGGAAGTATGCTAGGGAGGTCCTTGTTATTATTTTTTTTTCTTTTGCAATCCGCCCTTCCTGGCATAAACATCCTGGCGTCAACTAACCTTTTCCCCACTTCAGTCAAATAGATTCACAAATTAATGTCCAAAACACGCGCGAGTGTAGTTTACGTGTGTTCATTGTCATACTCAATTGTCTCAGTTCATACCCTTTGTTGCCATGGGCCCTAAGGCAATTTTTAGTTTTCCATTTCACGCATGGCATATGTTATGGACAATACAGATTCAGCAGCAGCAGTAGCACCATCACGCCATCGTCGTCTTCGTCATCATTATAATCAGTGTTATTTCATAGATAGGATCATCATCATCATCATCATCATCATCATCATCATCATCATCATCAATAGTTTTCTTTCATAGACAGGTCCATTTTTCGAAGTGAACTTTGATGAGATCCACGCCCGCATGAACAAACGACGCAAACCAGTCAGTGAGCTGATCACGAGAGATGAAGAATTTGTGACAGCTGTGCTAGTGCGTGAACCCTACTCACGCCTCTTCTCCGCCTACGTAGACAAGCTATTCAAGCCCAGGGAAGACAACTGGCGAGTGTGAGTGGAATACGGTATTCTCCCTTGTTGTTGCTGTTGGCATTTCTGGCCTGAACACGCTGACATCTCAGTTGGCAAACTCCATGCGCCGATTTCACCTCTCATATCATCTCTGCCACAGTTTCTCACCACTACGCGCAAGTAGATCGACCTGGCTCCTATCAGTGCACTGCGAGCGCGACTCGTAAGCAGACAAAACCTCTCCGCCGCGCGAAACACGCGAAGCAACCGAACTGGAACCGAAGCACTACGTGAACGGTTGATTACATCCGCAAAGTATAGTTCCCGGGAAACGTGAACCTACTTTGATTATCGTCGATTTATTTGTGCACACCTTTAGCGTGCTGTTAACATGTTAACAGATCTTGATAGCAGCTAAGATATGTATATTGCCAAAGACATTGAAAAGGACACCTGGAGATACATGACTTGGTGGCTAAGTGCTAAACTGGCACTGCCGCAACTGGAAATTCCAGGACCCCCTCTCCCCCTCTTCCACCCACACACCGCTTTATAGTCTGCCGCAAAATCTGCTCTACCCTCGAACCCAACAATTGCCCACTGTAAGATGCAGTGCTAACACAAACGGCAGTATCTGACATTGATGATGATGATGATGATGATGATGATGATAAAAAATCTGCTATACTCTCAAACCCAACAGATGCCCACTGTAAGATCAGTGCTAATGAATGGCAGTATCTGACATTGATGATGATGATGATGATGATGATATTATTATTTTGTTTTAAATTATTATTATTATCGTTACATGAGTGAAACTCTTCCGTCTGTAGACTTAAAACCGTTTTTTTTTTGGGGTTTTTTTTTTTTAAAGAAAACTCTCCAGACGGAAATTCCGTCTTTTTGAAAAATCTAAAAAAAAAAAAAAAAAAAAAATCTGCGCTGTGCGATGTACGGACGTGCATCGTCGGATCGGCAACCAAGGGCGATCAAACGGAAATGCGCTCTCTCGTTCTGGAAGTCGGTTTTGGAGGTCCGTAGCACTTTGGGCAAGCTCCGCCGTTTTCTGTTCCGTATGCCGCGAGCTTTTACAGGTACATGTAGTATGCGGCGGAGGCTGATGTGAATCCTCGTGGCGCCAGTTTGTCGATTCAGATACGGAGGGAGGGAGGGAGAGTATTTGAGGGTTTAATGTCCCTCACAAACGGAGTTTCATGGGAAAAAAATTTACTGGTGGAGGTGTCTGAAGTTCGTAGGCTACTAGTAATGGACAGTCAAATCGAAGACAATGACGGTGTCAGTGAAAACCTTACGATCACCAGAGACACAGATATTACTCTGTGCGATCACGAATATCGATCGATTTTCGAGAGGGTGGGTGGGTGTTTGGGAGTTTAACGCCCTTTTCCACCACATACGGATGATATCAAAGACGGCCGGGCAACGATGAAAAAGCCAGCACAAATATTTGGCCCTAGCCAGGATACGAACGCACGACCCGAGCATTAGAAGTCCAACGCTCTACCATTCGGCCACCCCGGCTCCCCTCGATTTTCGAGAGTTGGTATGACTGGCTAATGCTCCTCAGAGGGTGAGTGAAACAACATGTATCGTTCGAGGAAAGAAACCGGATAAGTGATACGCGGATCTCATGCCAGTGACTGACAGATAATAATCATAAAATAATAATAAATGTTATTTGTAGGGCGCATTTCTTTGGAGTGAACACAATGCGCCAATCACTCACCGACACCCACGCACATTTTACAAACAGTGAACAGACATACACTGGTGAAACTGACTAATTGCTGACACGGGAAATTACTGGAAAGCTTTTCAGAAGAGGAACGTTTTAAGATTGCTCTTGAAAACAGACAGTGTGGGCGCACTTCTCAGATGTGCCGGCAGGGAATTCCAAAAGGTTGGTGCAACAAAACTGAAAGAGCGCTCGCCAAAGGATTTCAGGTTGCGCTTGGGAATTTTGAGAAGCCTCTCAGATGCGTGCCAATCACATGAAACCGAAAGTTGTTAACAACACACTATTTCGCGAACGCACGACGTTACGCCAGAAGAGATCAAACTTTTCTATCGAATCTCTGCATTACTGGACTTACAAGACGTTCTTCTTACGAACTGTGCTTATCGAAATATTCATTGGGATGACTGGTCAGTTTTAGAAAAATCATGTCAGTCAGACTCGCGGTCGTTATCGCGAATGTGTTGCCTGAGGCTTCTTTCCACCTAGGAATGCATTACCCCTTGACCCAAACCACGAGATAATTCAGAAGATTAGGCCTTTTTGAAAATGTGAATCCTGCTCTAGCGCGAAGGAATTTCATACCAGCCAAAGACTTAATAGTTGAAAAGTTGAAAGAGACTGACCAAACTTCTCAGCAAAACCTACCACATTGGGAGTGAAGCATGTGTTTCTCTGTTGAGAGAACTACCCTTTTTTTTAGTTTTTTTTTTTCTCTTCTCAAGGTGAAAGGAGATGCCTTCAAATTACCGTAAAAAACACATCATTTTCATTTTCGGTCGGGTGGCTTTGCCCCCCCCCCCCCCCGCCCCCTACCCCCCCCCCCTCCCCCGGGCCCAGAACTGGTTCTCAGTTTGTGATAATCGAAAAGATTCACCCATGTTGTTATTATTATCACAGTTATTTCCGTTTCAGTTACGGGCGTCCAGTGGTGAGTTACTTACGCAAAACTGGTGCTGTTGACGTCAGCAAGAGGAGCGGCGCTAGTAACGTCACCTTTGCCGAGTTCGTTCGTTACTTCATTGATGCAGAGACAAAACCCGAGGCTAAACTCCGGAGAGACGTGCACTACATTCCCCAGTCTCAGCAGTGCGGGTTCTGTACAAGTGTGGTGGGGTCGCCGAAACCTCAAGACAGCCAGAGGATGAAGATGCTGAAAAGTGTCCGCAACAAAAGACAAGGCTCCAAAGGCCATAATATGGACAACATCGACACGAGTAGCATGGGACATTTTCAGGACAAACTTCCTGAGGGATTCTTAGTGTATGACTTTATCGGGAAAACGGAAAGCATCTTGGCCGATACGTGGGCTATTCTCGAGGCCTCTCACTTGGCGAGAAGACTGCCCGCGTCTTTTGATATGGACAAGGAAGCAGGCAAAAACACGATCGCTAGGACAATCCGAAAAGTGTTTGAATCGGCCAGCACCACGACCTCATCGTGCATGTCAAAGGAGGAGAAACTTCGACGAACGTGGAAGAACTTTCAAATTCGTGGAATGATCAGCAAACGGGAGTTGTTTCCCTTGACCCCAGCAGAAGCCGATGACGTCACGATTGGCGGGATGCAAGAGCTAGCTTTAGCGGCATTTGATAGGTCGACCTCTGACCCGGAATTGAAAGGGAACAAAAAGGAGGCGATGATAGAGGCGTACAGCACCATCCCACTGACAGACAGACAGGCTTTGAGGAGAATTTATGCCGCCGATTTTGAGTTGTTCCAATATCCTCCCTCCAGTCCGGAGGTTTTTCCCGAGGGCGATAAGTTTCATTTGGGGCCGTACAGGTTCTTTAACATCTTTGACGGATAACTAAAGGGAGGTTGTCAAAATGTTACGGATGTGTATGCCCTCCATAAGTACTTGTATGATACAATCTCCTTCAGTTCTGTTTAAATCAAGGTGTGTGCGCGTGTTTTGTTTGTTGGTTAGTGCGTGCGTGCGTGCTTGCGTGCGTGCTTGCGTGCGTGCGTGCGTGCGTGTGTGTGTGTGTGTGTGTGTGTGTGTGTGTGTGTGTGTGTGTGTGTGTGTGATTGAAATTCCGACACTAAGAAACTATGACGGCAATAGATATTTGAATGAAAATGAGATAAGCCACAAGAAAACAAAAAGAAGTAACAACAACGACAACAACAACAACAACAACAGGGCACGTAAATTTGAACTGATCTGGCTGAAGGCCACATACAGACGGACAGATGAAACGAAAGCAAGATATACGACGCACAAGTAGCGATCGACCCACAGGTCAAAGCAAATACAGCGTAACACACACACACACACACCAACCCCGCAAAACAAGTATAGATACTGTATATCGGAAAAACAGCATGCGCTCACCTTCCTCAACAAGTGTTCGTGTCAATGCTAGGCTATGTGAGACCACACCTGTGTATGTGAACGGGGTGTAACGTACGTAGTGGTTTGAAGATGTCCGATGAGACAGCGATTTACGATGAGAAAGCATTATGGCTGCCGAAATCGGAGAAATTGCAGTTTTTTCTGCAGAAAAATGGACAATCTGCAGAAAAGGACACTTCCAGCAGGAAAAGTGGATTTCTGTAGAAAATCGACAATTCCCAACAGTTTTCTGCAGAAAAAGTGCTATTTTGTCATTTTCGTGGGTTTTTTTTTGTCGAACTTTCTTCAGCAAACCATAAATGTTTTCCTCGTGCAAAAGTTTTTTTTTTTTCTGCAGGAAAAAATCTTATTGTATTGTCGGTATTTTTGTCAGATTTTCTCATCGTAAATCACTGTCTCCCTGAACACCTTCAAACCACCACGTCACACCCCGTGATGTATGTAAGTGGTAAGACGCCCACCAGTAGCTACCGACAGCCAATGTTCTCAGTCGTTTACTGTTACTGATACAAGTTTGTCATCTTGGATTTGTAAACAAAACAAGTACCATCGTAGCTCGATCTACCTCATTTCTCGAGGTTCTTCAAGTGACTGAACTTTCTACCGAATGTTAATTGTTGTCGCTGTTGTTTTTGACGTAACCGTTAGAACCGTTAGAACTCCATCGATCCAGACGAGATGGCGTGGTCAAACAGAAAGCTGTACGCCCTTCTTACAATCCTTGGCTCAGCTATCTACGTCTCTCTTCTCCTAAATGGACATTTGTTTCCGTCTGCAGGTATGTACAGTCTCATCCAAAGTAAATTTGACAAATTTAATTTGTTTTGGGCAATGCATGCAAGCAAATAAAAGTTCCCCCCCCCCAAAAAAAAACAACAACCAACAACAACAAACCCACAACAACAAAAAACAAAAAAACAAAACAAAACAAAAAACAAAACAAAACAAAAACAAAACAAAACAAAAACAAAAACAAAACAAAAACAACCCAAGTCTGAAGAAGAGTGTGGCAAGTGAAACATTATCGCGGCGGTGGTACAGTACGCCTCCTTGTGCCATTTGCACCAGCTGTAAATGCACTGCGGCCGTTTAAACAACACAGCGATTAATAATGATAATAATAATGAATTGTACTTACATAGCGCAAAATTCTCACAAAGTGACTCAATGCGCGTACTCCCGCACTCATACCAACAAATATGCAAACACACACACACACACACACACACACACACACACACACACACACACACACACACACACACACACACACACACACAGAGCAGCAGCAACAGCAGCAGCTAAATCAGGAGGAGGTAAGTGGGCTCAGTTGAAAGCCAGCCCGAACGTTGAACAAATGCGTTTTCAAGTCAAGACTTGTAACGATCCATGTCCGACTGGTCTCTCAGGCCGGCAGGTAGTGCGTTCCAGAGTGACGGGGCAGCAAAGCTAAACGCGCGCTCGCCAACTGTTTTGAGGTTTCGACGGGAAACTTTCAATAGATTTTCACAGGAAGAACGAAGAGTGCGTGCTGTTTGGTAGACTGTAATTTCACCATTACCACAAGGTAACCCCAAACCTAACCCTAAACCGGTCTAAGCAGGCAAACTCTACTAAATAGTGTGTCTGCGTTGGTTTAGTTCATCCACTACGGCCCAAGGGAGGGAACTCTACTGACTACACCAACTGAGCAACATTATTCCACTCGGAACGCGAGGACAAAAGGAACATTCTATCGTTTCTCAAAATAGTTTCTTGGAAAGAAAATAGAAAGACTCTCCTTAGGACAGCGCAATTTTGGCGTAGTATGTTATCGGCGAAATTTTCCTGTTTGTTGAAGAATAAGAACGAATCTGTTGTATGCTTGTATTAGGTTTAACCGTCTTTGTAGGTCTTTATTGTACGTTGACGTTGGCGTCCACCTCGACATTACGTGTGTATCGTTGTGTCGTATCACTGATTACAGCGTCAGTGGCGAAGATTTATCAGAGACTCGCACCCGTCAAAACCAAGACTGCCACTGACACACGGAAGGCCGTGACACCGTTGTCAACTTTTCAACAGCGACGGCAACACTTCATCGACACCTGCACCGCCCGACGTCGGTTGGGCAACCTGAACGTCACAAAGAGCCTGCAGGTTTTCCATGTGGGAGATCTGGCGATGTGCCTCGTGCCTAAAACAGGAAGCACCCTGTGGAAGCAGATCCTATTTTACCTTGACACGAACCAAGTTGGTGACTTTTTAACACATGAATTTTGGTACCGCACACGGGGTACCGCACGCCGGCATTCCCCGTGCTTGACATTTCTGTCGATTTCAGCCGTCTGTTTGAGAATAACCGTTCCTTATCGGCTCTTCTGCAAGGGAGAACACTTTGTCTAAGTGCTCCGTCCAAGAGATCAGGAAGGGGCGAAAGAAAAGAAACGTTGAATCAGGGCATAGAATAAAACCACCATGTTTTTCCTTTGCAGTCTGGTCCATTTTTCGAAGTGAACTTTAGTGGCATCCACCGCCGCATGCAGCCACGAAGCCAACAAGCAGTCCGGATTTTGAGAGAAGGGGTCGTAACGGCGGTGTTTGTACGTGAACCCTACTCACGCCTCTTCTCCGCCTATGTCGACAAACTCTTCAAGCCCAGGGAGGACAACTGGCGAGTGTGAGTTAAAAAGGTGATCTCCGTTGTTGTTGCTGTTGCTATTCCCGTTGCTGTGATTGTTGGCGTTCTTAGGCTGGTTGGTGCTTGTTGGTTGATTAAGGGTTTAACGTCCTTTTCCACCATGTATGGGTGATATCAAAGACAGGGCAACGAGAAAAAAGCCAGCACAGACATTTGGCCCCAGCCGGGATTCGAACTCACGACCCGAGCATTGAAAATCTAACGCTCTACCATTCGGCCACCCTGGCTCCCCGTTCTTAGGCTGAACACTCCAGGACTCATATATTTGGTAGAGACCTACATTTATGTTTCCTATTATTTTTTAAGGTTTGGTATTATGTTTTATGGTACTTTACCATGCTGATTCTTACGAATATTTCGTGATATTTATGCTTGAGCACACATTCAAAACCGAAAGTTGGATTAAAGCGTAGTGATTTTTTTTTTTTGGCTGCCCCAACTCGTTGCCAGTTCCAGTGGTGTTCCTCCCAGGTCATGGGTGGAATCCACGGAGGGCTCGGAAGCTGGGGCTTTTTTAAAAACAAATTATGCATGATGATGGAGATGAGGATGATGGTAAGATGATGCTATGGAGGTCCGTGTGGTTTGGGACTGCGGGACAGGGCCGCATTCCACGCTTCCTGTCATAAACATCACGGCATTCACCAGGCCCGGGAACTACGGCACCTGTGAAGTTAGTTTTGACACCTTTAAGTACGCGATCAGCTGAACGTTTGCTCAGAGGAGTGAAATCGAAAAATATGTCAAAAATTGAGATGGGTTTCTACAAAAGCGGGACAATGGGCGATTTGGGGCATATTGAGTTTTTGGTATCACCGAAAAGGGGAAACGAAAAGAAGCTTTCTTGTGGTGTAAACATTATTCCTGTAGTTTGATGAAGGCCTGAGATATGTTTGTTGGAAACTTGCTCTGGAAAAGCAGCCACGGCTGGTATACTGTGACGTGGGAACCATGCCAATATGGCGTGGCTGTATTATGTACTTGTTTTTAACATGTGTATAACCTACACTCACGCTTGAAACTCTGTCGAAGGGGAACCATTTTGTTACAAGAATTCATTCACCCATGTAGAACCTCGCATACGTCAAAAAGTTAGTGACGTCAACCAGCTAGGCGAGCTAACACGACCTCATGTGTTTGGGGTTTTGCGAGCGCAAAGAGGCACAGAAAGGGTTTCCAGTACTTTCTTTATGTCAGCATGCTTGATGTCAGAGAGCTTACGGACGTGTGCGCGCGGGAATTAGTCTTTGTGGCTTGCGCGGCTTTAAGCCCTAAAAACTCACTCACTCGCGCGGGATGCATACATGACACAACGACCACGACTGTGACGACAGCAGGTTACTGAATGGAAACAACATATTGGGCGGGTGGCCATCTTGTTAACATCTTTATAACCTACACACAGCCTTGAAACTTTCAGAGAAGTTGTTTTAGTTGTCTAAGGGCCCGACAGTTTTTTTTTTCAATTTTCTCAAGTGGCTAATCGTCTTTGTTCCCCTTGTCTGGGAGCCCATCACAAATGGCAAATGTTAAACATTACTCAGGTAATTCAACCCCTGTACATTTCAGGTACGGACGTCCAGTAGTGAACTATGTACGCAGAATTTCAGCCGCAGTCGGCAAGACATGCGCTGGTAACGTCACCTTTGCCGAGTTTGTTCGTTACTTCATCGATTCAGAAACAAAACCCGAGGCCAAACTCCGTAGAAACGAACACTACACCCCCCAATCTCAGCATTGCGGGTTCTGTACAAGTGTAGTGGGGTCGCGGAGACCCCAAGACAACCAGAGGGTGAAGATGGTGGAAAGTGTGGACAACAAAAGACAAGGCGTCACAGGCCAGATGGACAACACCGACACGAGTAGCATGGGACATTTTCAGGACAAACTTCCTGAGGGATTCTTAGTGTATGACTTTATCGGGAAAACGGAAAGCATCGTGGCCGATACGTGGGCTATTCTCGAGGCCTCTCACTTGGCGAGAAGACTGCCCGCGTCTCTTGATATGGTCAAGGATGCAGGTAAAGACACGATCGCTAGGACAATCCAAAACGTGTTTGAATCAGCCAACACTACGACCTCATCGTGCGTGTCAAAGGAAGAGAAGCTTCGACGAATGTGGAAGAACTTTCAAATTCGTGGAATGATCAGCAAACGGGAGTTGTTTCCCTTGACCTCAGCAGAAGCCGATGACGTGACGATTGAAGGGATGCAAGAGCTGGCTTTATCGGCATTTGATAGGTCGACCTCTGACCCGGAACTGAAAGGGAACAAGATGGAGGCGATGATAGAGGCGTACAGCACCATCCCACTGACAGACAGACAGGCTTTGAGGAGAATTTATGCCGCCGATTTTGAGTTGTTCCAATATCCTCCCTCCATTCCGGAGGTTTTTCCCGAGGGCGATAAGTTTCATTTAGGGTCGTACAGGTTCTTTAACATCTTTGATAAGTAGAGGGAGTTACTATGATCAAGTTCCCGGTTGTGGTTTTGAGTGACTCAATGCTAAAAGACTGGCTTTCGAAGGGTAGAGGACCGTGGAGGGTGTAACTTGACCATGTGATAAACATAGAAGGAATACATTTTTCTGTATAAACAAACAAACAAACAAACAAACAAACAAACAAACAAAAAGCTTCAGTTCTTGTTATTCTTTTTGTTTTTAACATTTTCATTATTTCGCTTCGTCCACTCCCCCCCCCTCCACTCGTTTTATGTTTTGATTGGTGAAGGTGGATTACTGAGTGGAAATCATTTCTAGCTCGTGTATGTGTAGTGTGGGCAAACAGAAATGAAAAGCGTCAGAACATGTGTCATGTGTCGTGTTAGTGTGTGTGTGCGCGTGCGTTTGTGTGTGTGTGTGTGTGTGTGTGTGTGTGTGTGTGTGTGTGTGTAGCTATGTCCTAAACCATCTCCTTGAAGAGCTTTTTACTTTGAGATTAAATGGGAAGTCACCTTCTCCAGAACTATTTGTCACGATTTTTCTCTTGTATTTTTAGAAGAGACATCGCCCATTTCAAGAAATCGGCCATATTACGTATTTTGACAAAAACGTTGTTCAAATACCTTCATTTTCTAGACTTTGTAAGTTCATCCAATGATACTGGCTGTATTTGTAGCACAGCTCTGTAGCTCTGACAGATTTTGTGTGTCTGTCTGTCTGTTTCTCTCTTCCTCTCTCTCTAGGAATTTTTTTCCCGATAGAAAGGTAGCCAAGAATGGCAGCATCCCGCCTGCACAGACATAAACACGTGCCAGCCGCTCCCTTTGACATAAATTGTTGTCACAATTCAAATTTGCAATTCAAATGTGACTGTGATATATGCCATCGTGGGAAAAAAGTGGAGATGGCTTGGTCATGTTCTGACAATGCCCTTCAGTTCACTACAGAGAACAGCTCACAGGTGGACTGAGCAAGGGACAGGAAGACGAAGCAGACCTAAAGCGACCTGGAGACGTACATTGAGCATGAGCTCAAGGCAAGGAACCTCTCGTGGGAAACAGCGCCGAAAGTTGCGGGAAACCGACCAAAGTTGAAGGTTGTGGCTGCTGCCTCGTGTGCCAGAAGGCCCGCCGGAGTGGGTGGGTGTTTGATGGTTTACCGTCATACACGACCCTTTTCCACCATACACGGGTGATTTCAAAGACGGGGCAACGATGAAAAAGCCAGCACAAATATTTGGCCCCAGCCGGGATACGAACTCACGACGCGAGCATTAGAAGTCCAACGCTCTACCATTCGGCCACCCCGGCTCCCCGCCCGCCGGATTGAATGAATGAATGAATGTGAATAATTCAGGGTTTTTCGTTTATGGTTCGAATGGAATGCACTTTATTTTTAGTTTTAAAAGTGTTTTCCTAGCTATGACCAAGTTTGAAATATTTTGAATTAAATGCTGGCAGACTACTTTATTCCGAGAGTATACATACATGCTAGAGGGAGGGGTGTTAACTGCTGATCGATGTGAACGCCTTACAAAAAGAAACAGGAATAACAGGTGTACCCACGTAAGCGAACATTTTTACTCGTAAAACAAGCCAATGATATCGTTCTATGGGTTCGCGTTCATGTAAATCCTGCAACAGGTGTTCGGGACGTAAAACTTGTGGCCGATGGAAACGTTATCCAATTTTTATCTATGAACAAGAGCAGTTTAACACTGCCTGCTGTGCCTTAGCCTTCACGTGTCAAACGGAGAGTGGCGATGTTCGCGTATCTGTGTTTGTGTTTCCGTAGAAAAAAACCCCTGCTATTTGTCAGATTTGGCCAACCACACACGCTTTCTCATCCTAAATCACTGTCATCGGACACCTTCAAACCAGCACTTTACGCACACCCCGTGATGTATCTATGTGCTACGACGTCAGACACCACCAGCAGCTACCGACAGCCAACGTTTTCAGTCGTTTACTGTGTTACTGTTAGAAGTTTGTCATCTTAGACTTGTTCAGTCGTACGAAAAAAAAAGAAAAGAAAAAAAGAAGGACCAATGTAGTTCTACCTCATTTCTCGAGCTATTGACCATAACGTACCCTGTTCAGTGACCGAGCTTTCTGTGGACTGTTGTAGCTGTTGCTGTTGTTTTTGGTGTTACCGTTAGAAGTTCATCGATCCAGACAAGATGGCGTGGTCATACAGAAAGCTCTGCGGTCTTCTTACGATCGCGTGCTCAGCCGTCTTCGTCTCTCTTCTCCTAAACGGACATTTGTTTCAGTCTACAGGTATGAACACTCTCATCCAAAAGAAACTTGAGAAGTTTGTTTTTGGCACTGCATGCAAGAAAACAGTCAAACGTACGTTCACAAGTTTTTGCAGACTAAGTTGCTCGGCTGTCTCGTTGCTTTCGGTATCTCAGTGTATGTAGCGTAAGGCGGGTTCAGCCCCCCAAAACAGTAGTAGATTTCGCAATACTGCTTTTCTCCTAGAATCTTGGACTTGTATGTTTTATTAATCCTTATTCTGGGATTTTGCTTTTCGGTTTTGTCTAATAAATTCACTGAACGTGGACAACTCCGTCAAAAGCAGCCTCTCGGGTCGTATTGTAGTTAGTGAAGGATTTTGCGCGCGGTACCTTTAGAGTGGGCAAAGATGCGAACATGCAGTAGATTTAATGGAATACTTTTCCCTGTCTCAGGAATGCCAGACATAAATGGACATTTGTATCAGTCTGCAGGTATGTACAGTCCGATTTCCGATTTCGCAATAATGCTTTTCTCCTAGAATCTTGGACTTGTATGTTTTATTAATCCTTATTCTGGGATTTTGCTTTTCGGTTTTGTCTTATAAATTCATTGAAAGTGGACAACTCCGTCAACAGCTGCCTCTCGGGTCGGGTCGTGTTGTAGTTAGTGAAGGATTTTGCCCGCGGTACCTTTAGAGTGGGCAATGATGCGAACATGCAGTAGATTTACTGGAACACTTTTCCCTGTCTCAGGAATGCCAGACATAAATGGACATTTGTATCAGTCTGCAGGTATGTACAGTCTCATCCATAAAAAAGTTGACTAATCTGTTATGGCAATGCAGGCAAGAAAATAGTC
Organism: Batillaria attramentaria; assembly: GCA_018292915.2. NCBI lineage: Eukaryota > Metazoa > Mollusca > Gastropoda > Batillariidae > Batillaria > Batillaria attramentaria. The sequence goes on along the minus strand of JACVVK020000576.1, from coordinate 276,861 downwards.
AAATGTTCAGTTTTATGCAGACTAAGTCACAATAGGCTTAAGAAATGGCAAGTGAAACATTACCCCTCTAGAGAAGCGTGTGCGAAGGAACGTTCTTTTATTCTAGCTCAAAATAGTTTCTTATAGAAAATAGAAGGGCTGTCCTTAGGACTGCCAAGATTTGGCGTAGTATGTTATAGAATTTTCCTGTTTGTTGAAGAATACGAACGATGCTGTTAGACGATTTTATTTCGTTCAATCGTCTTTGTTGGTCTTTTTGGAACGTTCACCTTGGCGTCCACCTCGACTTTACGTATACATCGTTGTGTCGTATCACTGATCACAGCCTCTCTGCCGAAGATTAATGAGAGACTCGCACACGTCATAGCCAATACTACCACTGAAACACAGAAGGCCGTGACACCGTTGTCAACTTTTCAACAGCGACGGCAACACTTCATCGACGCCTGCACCGCCCGACGTCGCTTGAACAACATGAACTTCACAAAGAGCCTGCGACTTTTTCATGTGGGAGATCTGGCGATGTGCCTAGTGCCTAAAACGGGAAGCACTCTGTGGAAACAGATCCTATTTTACCTTGATACGAACCAGGTAGGTGACTTTTGAACACATTAATTTTGGTACCGCACACGGGGATTTCACGTGCGTTTGTGGTAGCGCACGCCGGCATTCCTCGTGCTGGACATTCTTTCGGCTTCGGGAGTCTGTTTGAGAATAAGCGTTTCTTAAACGGCTCTTCTGCAAGGGAGAACACTTAATTTGCCTGCATGCTTCGTCCGACAGATCCGGAAGGGGCAATAGAAAGAAACTTATGAATCATTTGTACAAAATTCTACTTCTTTTCTCATGGGCACTAAAATAGAAGCAATAAACCTTTCTCTTCGCAGTCAGGTCCGTTTTTCGAAGTGCACTTCGGTGACATCCACGACCGCATGAATGCACGACGTCAACAGCCAGACAGGATTTTGAGAGAAGGGGTCGTAACGGCGGTGTTTGTACGTGAACCCTACTCACGCCTCTTCTCCGCATATGTCGACAAACTCTTCAGGCCCAGGGAGGACAACTGGCGAGTGTGAGCTAAACCGGTGATCTCCGTTGTTGTCGCTGTAACATACATCTTTATAACATATAAAAAATCTCAAAGTCGCCCTATTTTACCTATCACCAGTTTTTTTTTCTCCATTTTCTCAAGTGGCTAGGCATCTTTGTTCCCATTCTCTGGAACCCCATCACAAATGGACACTATAAAACATGACTCAGTTATTCAATCATTGTACATTTCAGATTCGGACGTCCAGTAGTGAACTATGTACGCAGAACTCAGGCCGCTGTCAGCAAGACATGCGCTGGTAACGTCACCTTTGCCGAGTTTGTTCGTTACTTCATCGATTCAGAAACAAAACCCGAGGCGAAACTCCGTAGGAACGGCCACTACACCCCCCAGTCTCAGCATTGCGGCTTCTGTAAAAGTGTAGAGGGGTCGTGGAGACAACAAGACAACCAGAAGGTGAAGATACTGGAAAGTGTGGACAACAAAAGACAAGGCGTCACAGGCCAGATGGACAACATCGACGCGAGTAGCATGGGACATTTTCAGGACAAACTTCGTAAGGGATTCTTAGTGTATGACTTTATCGGGAAAACGGAAAGCGTCGTGGCCGATACGTGGGCTATTCTCGAGGCCTCTCACTTGGCGAGAAGACTGCCCGCGTCTTTTGATATGAACAGGGGAGCCCATAAACACGAGATCGCCAGATTAGTCCGAAAAGTAGTTGAAACAACGGCCTCATCATGCATGTCAAAGGAAGAGAAGCTTCGACGAACGTGGAAGAACTTTCAAATTCGTGGAATGATCAGCAAACGGGAGTTGTTTCCCTTGACCCCAGCAGAAACCGATGACGTCACGATTGGAAGGATGCAAGAGCTGGCTTTATCGGCATTTGATAGGTCGACCTCTAACCCGGAACTGAAAGGGAACAAGATGGAGGCGATGATAGAGGCGTACAGCACCATCCCACTGACAGACAGACAGGCTTTGAGGAGAATTTATGCCGCCGATTTTGAGCTGTTCCAATATCCTCCCTCCATTCCGGAGGTTTTTCCCGAGGGCGATAAGTTTCATTTAGGGTCGTACAGGTTCTTTAACATCTTTGATAAGTAGAGGGAGTTACTATGATCAAGTTCCCGGTTGTGGTTTTGAGTGACTCAATGCTAAAAGACTGGCTTTCGAAGGGTAGAGGACCGTGGAGGGTGTAACTTGACCATGTGATAAACATAGAAGGAATACATTTTTCTATATAAACAAACAAACAAACAAACAAACAAACAAACAAACAGTTCTTGTTATTCTTTTTAAAACTTTTTCATTATTTCGCTATATCCGCCCCCCCCCCCCCCACACACACACGCACACACGTTTTCTGTTTTGATCGGTGAAGGTGGATTGCTGAGTGAAAATCATTTCTTACTCGTGTATGTGTAGTGTGGGCAAACAGAAATGAAAAGCGTCAGAACATGTGTCATGTGTCGTGTTAGTGTTAGTGTGTGTGTGTGTGTGTGTGTGTGTGTGTGTGTGTGTGTGTGTGTGTGTGTTGTAATTGTAGCTATGTCCTAAACCATCTCCTTGAAGTCACCTTCTCCAGAGCTATTTGTCACGATTTTTCTCTTGTATTTTTAGAAGAGATATCGCCCATTTAAAGAAATCGGTCATGTTACGTATTTTGACAAAAAAGTTGTTCAAATACCTTCATTTTCTAGACTTTGTATGTTCATCCAATGATACTGGCTGTATTTGTAGCACATCTCTGTAGCTCTGACATATTTTGTGTAAAAAAAAATATTGCCGGGGTAGGGGTGGTTTCCATGTAGGGCCAAAGATCTATGAAAAGACTCCTTCAAATTACTCACTATCCCGGCATTTTTGTCATGTGTGACAACTGCACATATGGCAGGAACTACTACACTATTACAGCTTTCGTATTAAGGATAACAGAGCTCACGACCCGAGCATTAGAAGTCCAACGCTCTACCATTCGGCCACCCCGGCTCCCCGCAAAGAGGGAGGAAGCCGGAGTACCCGGAGAGAACCCCCTACGATCGGCCTGAATGAACGTGTATAAATGACCTTTTTCTTATGTACTAGCTCTGTCTGTCTGTCTGTTTCTCTCTTCCTCTCTCTCTAGGAATTTTTTCTCGACAGAAAGGTAGCCAAGAACGGCAGCATCCCGCCTACACAGACATAAACACGTGACAGCCGCTCCCTTTGACACAAAAAGATCGGTGACTGAGCGTTTATTTTATCAGGTTTTCACAATTCAAATGTGCATTTCAAATGTGACTGTGATATATGCCATCGCGGGGAAAAAAGTGGAGATGGCTTGGTCATGTTCTGACAATGCCCTCCAGTTCACTACAGAGAACAGCTCACAGGTGGACTGAGCAAGGGACAGGAAGACGAAGCAGACCTAAAGCGACCTGGAGACGTACATTGAGCGCGAGCTCAAGGCAGGGAACCTCTCGTGGGAAACAGCGCCGAAAGTTGCGGGAAACCGACCAAAGTTGAAAGTTGTGGCTGCTGAATCGTGTGCTAGAAGGCCCGCCGGAGCGGGTGGGTGGGGTGGGTGTTTGGTGGTTTACCGTCCTTTTCCACCACATACGGGTCATATCAAAGACGGGGCAACGATGAAAAAGCCAGCACAAATATTTGGCCCCAGCCGGGATACGAACTCACGACGCGAGCATTAGAAGTCCAACGCTCTACCATTCCACCACCCCGGCTCCCCGCCCGCCGGAGCCTTGAATGAATGAATGAATGAATGAATGTGATATGGCAGTGTGCTTCCAGCGCTGCCACGCACACGCCGCTCAACTTACAAACTCCAAATCCACACCATGCGTCTTTGCTGTCAAACTGTGAGTAAACCAAGACACCAAGAATATTCGGGGTTGTTCGTTTATGGTTAGAATGGAATGCACTTTATTTTTAGTTTTAAAAGTGTTTTCCTAGCTAAGACCTATTTTGAAATACATGTATTTTGAATTAAATGCTGGCAGACTACTTTATTCCGAGAGTATACATACATGCTAGAGGGAGGGGTGGTAACTGCTGATCGATGTGAACGCCTTACAAAAAGAAACAGGAATAACAGGTGTACCCACGTAAGCGAACATTTTTACTCGTAAAACAAGCCAATGATATCGTTCTATGGGTTCGCGTTCATATAAATCCTGCAACAGGTGTTCGGGACGTAAAACTTGTGGCCGATGGAAACGTTATCCAATTTTTATCGATGAACAAGAGCAGTTTAACACTGCCTGCTGTGCCTTAGCCTTCACGTGTCAAACGGAGAGTGGCGATGTTCGCGTATCTGTGTTTGTGTTTCCGTAGAAAAAAACCCCTGCTATTTGTCAGATTTGGCCAACCACACACGCTTTCTCATCCTAAATCACTGTCATCGGACACCTTCAAACCAGCACTTTACGCACACCCCGTGATGTATCTATGTGCTACGACGTCAGACACCACCAGCAGCTACCGACAGCCAACGTTTTCAGTCGTTTACTGTGTTACTGTTAGAAGTTTGTCATCTTAGACTTGTTCAGTCGTACGAAAAAAAAAGAAAGAAAAAAAGAAGGACCAATGTAGTTCTACCTCATTTCTCGAGCTATTGACCATAACGTACCCTGTTCAGTGACCGAGCTTTCTGTGGACTGTTGTAGCTGTTGCTGTTGTTTTTGGTGTTACCGTTAGAAGTTCATCGATCCAGACAAGATGGCGTGGTCATACAGAAAGCTCTGCGGTCTTCTTACGATCGCGTGCTCAGCCGTCTTCGTCTCTCGTCTCCTAAACGGACATTTGTTTCAGTCTACAGGTATGAACACTCTCATCCAAAAGAAACTTGACAAGTTTGTTTTTGGCACTGCATGCAAGAAAACAGTCAAACGTACGTTCACAAGTCTTTGCAGACTAAGTTGCTCGGCTGTCTCGTTGCTTTCATTATCTCAGTGTATGTAGCGTAAGGCGGGTTCAGCCTCCAAAACAGTAGTAGATTTCGCAATACTGCTTTTCTCCTAGAATCTTGGACTTGTATGTTTTATTAATCCTTATTCTGGGATTTTGCTTTTCGGTTTTGTCTAATAAATTCACTGAACGTGGACAACTCCGTCAAAAGCAGCCTCTCGGGTCGTATTGTAGTTAGTGAAGGATTTTGCGCGCGGTACCTTTAGAGTGGGCAAAGATGCGAACATGCAGTAGATTTAATGGAATACTTTTCCCTGTCTCAGGAATGCCAGACATAAATGGACATTTGTATCAGTCTGCAGGTATGTACAGTCTCATCCAAAATAAACTTGACATGTTTGTTCTTGTCACTGCATGCAAGAAAATAGTCAAACGTTCACAAGTTTTTGCAGACTAAGTGACAATAGGCTTAAGAAATGGCAAGTGAAACCTTATCCAACTAGAAAAGCGAGTGCGAAGGAACGTTCTTCTATTCTACCTCAAAATAGTTTCTTGGAAAGGGCTCTCCTTAGGACTGTCCGAGTTTGGCGTAGTACGTGCTAGAAATTTTCCTGTTTGTTGACGAATAGGAACGATGCTGTTAGACGCTTTTATTTCGTTCAATCGTCTTTGTTGGTCTTTTTGGAACGTTCACCTTGGCGTCCACCTCGACTTTACGTATACATCGTTGTGTCGTATCACTGATTACAGCCTCTCTGCCGAAGATTTATCAGAGACTCGCACACGTCACAGCCAATACTACCACTGAAACACGGAAGGCCGTGACACCGTTGTCAACTTTTCAACAGCGACGGCAACACTTTATCGACGCCTGCACCGCCCGACGTCGCTTGGACAACATGAACGTCACAAAGAGCCTGCGACTTTTTCATGTGGGAGATCTGGCGATGTGCCTAGTGCCTAAAACGGGAAGCACTCTGTGGAAACAGATCCTATTTTACCTTGATACGAACCAGGTAGGTGACTTTTGAACACATTAATTTTGGTACCGCACACGTGGATTTCACGTGCGTTTGTGAGAGCGCACGCCGGCATTCTCCGTGCTTGACATTTCTTTCGGCTTCGGGAGTCTGTTTGAGAATAAACGTTTCTTAATGGCTCTTCTGCAAGGGAGAACACTTAATTTGCCTACATGCTTCGTCCGACAGATCCGGAAGGGGCAATAGAAAGAAATTTATGAATCATTTGAACAAAATTCTACTTCTTTTCTCATGAGCACTAAAATAGAAGCAATAAACCTTTCTCTTCGCAGTCAGGTCCATTTTTCGAAGTGAACTTCGGTGACATCCACCGCCGCATGAACGCACGACGCCAACAGCCAGTCAGGATTTTGAGAGAAGAAGTCGTAACGGCGGTGTTTGTACGTGAACCCTACTCACGCCTCTTCTCCGCCTATGTCAACAAACTCTTCAAACCCAGGGAGAACAACTGGCGAGTGTGAGTTAAACCGGTGATCTCCGTTGTTGTCGCTGTAACATACATCTTTGTAGCATACATCCAGCCTTGAAACTTTCACAGAAGTTGTTTCAGTTGTCTAAGGACCCGAAATGGAAAAATATCAAAGTCGTCATATTTTACCTATCACCAGTTTTCATTTTCCATTTTCTCAAGTGGCTAGGCATCTTTGTTCCCATTCTCTTGAACCCCATCACAAATGGAGACTATAAAACATGACTCAGTTATTCAATCATTGTACATTTCAGATTCGGACGTCCAGTAGTGAACTACGTACGCAGAACTTCAGCCGCTGTCAGCAAGACATGCGCTGGTAACGTCACCTTTGCCGAGTTTGTTCGTTACTTCATCGATTCAGAAACAAAACCCGAGGCAAAACTCCGTAGGAACGGCCACTACACCCCCCAGTCTCAGCATTGCGGGTTCTGTAAAAGTGTAGAGGGGTCGCGGAGACAACAAGACAACCAGAAGGTGAAGATACTGGAAAGTGTGGACAACAAAAGACAAGGCGTCACAGGCCAGATGGACAACATCGACGCGAGTAGCATGGGACATTTTCAGGACAAACTTCGTAAGGGATTCTTAGTGTATGACTTTATCGGGAAAACGGAAAGCATCATGGCCGATACGTGGGCTATTCTCGAGGCCTCTCACTTGGCGAGAAGACTGCCCGCGTCTTTTGATATGAGCAGGGGAGCCCATAAATACACGATCGCCAGATTAGTCCGAAAAGTAGTTGAAACAACGGCCTCATCATGCATGTCAAAGGAAGAGAAGCTTCGACGAACGTGGAAGAACTTTCAAATTCGTGGAATGATCAGCAAACGGGAGTTGTTTCCCTTGACCCCAGCAGAAGCCGCTGACGTGACGATTGAAGGGATGCAAGAGCTGGCTTTATCGGCATTTGATAGGTCGACCTCTGACCCGGAACTGAAAGGGAACAAGAAGGAGGCGATGATAGAGGCGTACAGCACCATCCCACTGACAGACAGACAGGCTTTGAGGAGAATTTATGCCGCCGATTTTGAGCTGTTCCAATATCCTCCCTCCATTCCGGAGGTTTTTCCCGAGGGCGATAAGTTTCATTTAGGGTCGTACAGGTTCTTTAACATCTTTGATAAGTAGAGGGAGTTACTATGATCAAGTTCCCGGTTGTGGTGTTGATTGACGCAATGCTAAAAGACTGGCTTTCGAAGGGTAGAGGACCGTGGAGGGTGTAACTTGACCATGTGATAAACATAGAAGGAATACATTTTTCTGTATAAACAAACAAACAAACAAACAAACAGCTTCAGTTCTTGTTATTCTTTTTGTTTTTAACATTTTCATTATTTCGCTTCGTCCACTCCCCCCGCCCCCCCCCCCCCCCACTCGTTTTATGTTTTGATTGGTGAAGGTGGATTACTGAGTGGAAATCATTTCTAGCTCGTGTATGTGTAGTGTGGGCAAACAGAAATGAAAAGCGTCAGAACATGTGTCATGTGTCATGTGTCGTGTTAGTGTGTGTGTGCGCGTGCGTTTGTGTGTGTGTGTGTGTGTGTGTGTGTGTGTGTGTGTGTGTGTGTGTGTGTGTGTGTGTAGCTATGACCTAAACCATCTCCTTGAAGTGCTTTTTACTTTGAGATTAAATGGGAAGTCACCTTCTCCAGAACTATTTGTCACGATTTTTCTCTTGTAGTTTTAGAAGAGACATCGCCCATTTCAAGAAATCGGCCATGTTACGTATTTTGACAAAAAAAGTTGTTCAAATACCTTCATTTTCTAGACTTTGTAAGTTCATCCAATGATACTGGCTGTATTTGTAGCACAGCTCTGTAGCTCTGACAGATTTTGTGTGTCTGTCTGTCTGTTTCTCTCTTCCTCTCTCTCTAGGAATTTTTTTCCCGATAGAAAGGTAGCCAAGAATGGCAGCATCCCGCCTGCACAGACATAAACACGTGCCAGCCGCTCCCTTTGACATAAATTGTTGTCACAATTCAAATTTGCAATTCAAATGTGACTGTGATATATGCCATCGTGGGAAAAAAGTGGAGATGGCTTGGTCATGTTCTGACAATGCCCTTCAGTTCACTACAGAGAACAGCTCACAGGTGGACTGAGCAAGGGACAGGAAGACGAAGCAGACCTAAAGCGACCTGGAGACGTACATTGAGCATGAGCTCAAGGCAAGGAACCTCTCGTGGGAAACAGCGCCGAAAGTTGCGGGAAACCGACCAAAGTTGAAGGTTGTGGCTGCTGCCTCGTGTGCCAGAAGGCCCGCCGGAGTGGGTGGGTGTTTGATGGTTTACCGTCCTTTTCCACCATACACGGGTGATTTCAAAGACGGGGCAACGATGAAAAAGCCAGCACAAATATTTGGCCCCAGCCGGGATACGAACTCACGACGCGAGCATTAGAAGTCCAACGCTCTACCATTCGGCCACCCCGGCTCCCAGCCCGCCGGAGCCTTGAATGAATGAATGAATGTGAATAATTCAGGGTTTTTCGTTTATGGTTCGAATGGAATGCACTTTATTTTTAGTTTTAAAAGTGTTTTCCTAGCTTTGACCAATTTTGAAATATTTTGAATTAAATGCTGGCAGACTACTTTATTCCGAGAGTATACATACATGCTAGAGGGAGGGGTGTTAACTGCTGATCGATGTGAACGCCTTACAAAAAGAAACAGGAATAACAGGTGTACCCACGTAAGCGAACACTTTTACTCGTAAAACAAGCCAATGATATCGTTCTATGGGTTCGCGTTCATATAAATTCTGCAACAGGTGTTCGGGACGTAAAACTTGTGGCCGATGGAAACGTTATCCAATTTTTATCTATGAACAAGAGCAGTTTAACACTGCCTGCTGTGCCTTAGCCTTCACGTGTCAAACGGAGAGTGGCGATGTTCGCGTGTCTGTGTTTGTGTTTCCGTAGAAAAAAACCCCTGCTATTTGTAAGATTTGGTCAACCACACACGCTTTCTCATCCTAAATCACTGTCATCGGACACCTTCAAACCAGCACTTTACGCACACCCCGTGATGTATCTATGTGCTACGACGTCAGACACCACCAGCAGCTACCGACAGCCAACGTTTTCAGTCGTTTACTGTGTTACTGTTAGAAGTTTGTCATCTTAGACTTGTTCAGTCGTACGAAAAAAAGAAAAAGAAAAAAAGAAGGACCAATGTAGTTCTACCTCATTTCTCGAGCTATTGACCATAACGTACCCTGTTCAGTGACCGAGCTTTCTGTGGACTGTTGTAGCTGTTGCTGTTGTTTTTGGTGTTACCGTTAGAAGTTCATCGATCCAGACAGGATGGCGTGGTCATACAGAAAGCTCTGCGTGCTTCTTACGATCGCGTGCTCAGCCGTCTTCGTCTCTCTTCTCCTAAACGGACATTTGTTTCAGTCTACAGGTATGAACACTCTCATCCAAAAGAAACTTGACAAGTTTGTTTTTGGCACTGCATGCAAGAAAACAGTCAAACGTACGTTCACAAGTTTTTGCAGACTAAGTTGCTCGGCTGTCTCGTTGCTTTCATTATCTCAGTGTATGTAGCGTAAGGCGGGTTCAGCCCCCCAAAACAGTAGTAGATTTCGCAATACTGCTTTTCTCCTAGAATCTTGGACTTGTATGTTTTATTAATCCTTATTCTGGGATTTTGCTTTTCGGTTTTGTCTAATAAATTCACTGAACGTGGACAACTCCGTCAAAAGCAGCCTCTCGGGTCGTATTGTAGTTAGTGAAGGATTTTGCCCGCGGTACCTTTAGAGTGGGCAAAGATGCGAACATGCAGTAGATTTAATGGAATACTTTTCCCTGTCTCAGGAATGCCAGACATAAATGGACATTTGTATCAGTCTGCAGGTATGTACAGTCTCATCCAAAATAAACTTGACAAGTTTGTTCTTGTCACTGCATGCAAGAAAATAGTCAAACGTTCACAAGTTTTTGCAGACTAAGTGACAATAGGCTTAAGAAATGGCAAGTGAAACGTTATCCCACTAGAGAAGCGAGTGCGAAGGAACGTTCTTCTATTCTACCTCAAAATAGTTTCTTGGAAAGGGCTCTCCTTAGGACTGTCCGAGTTTGGCGTAGTACGTACTAGAAATTTTCCTGTTTGTTGAAGAATAGGAACGATGCTGTTAGACGCTTTTATTTCGTTCAATCGTCTTTGTTGGTCTTTTTGGAACGTTCACCTTGGCGTCCACCTCGACTTTACGTATACATCGTTGTGTCGTATCACTGATTACAGCCTCTCTGCCGAAGATTAATCAGAGACTCGCACACGTCACAGCCAATACTACCACTGAAACACGGAAGGCCGTGACACCGTTGTCAACTTTTCAACAGCGACGGCAACACTTTATCGACGCCTGCACCGCCCGACGTCGCTTGGACAACATGAACGTCACAAAGAGCCTGCGACTTTTTCATGTGGGAGATCTGGCGATGTGCCTAGTGCCTAAAACGGGAAGCACTCTGTGGAAACAGATCCTATTTTACCTTGATGCGAACCAGGTAGGTGACTTTTGAACACATTAATTTTGGTACCGCACACGTGGATTTCACGTGCGTTTGTGAGAGCGCACGCCGGCATTCTCCGTGCTTGACATTTCTTTCGGCTTCGGGAGTCTGTTTGAGAATAAACGTTTCTTAATGGCTCTTCTGCAAGGGAGAACACTTAATTTGCCTACATGCTTCGTCCGACAGATCCGGAAGGGGCAATAGAAAGAAACTTATGAATCATTTGTACAAAATTCTACTTCTTTTCACATGAGCACTAAAATAGAAGCAATAAACCTTTCTCTTCGCAGTCAGGTCCGTTTTTCGAAGTGAACTTTGATGCCATCCACCTCCGCATGAACGCACGACGCCAACAGCCAGACAGGATTTTGAGAGAAGGGGTCGTAACGGCGGTGTTTGTACGTGAACCCTACTCACGCCTCTTCTCCGCCTATGTCAACAAACTCTTCAAACCCAGGGAGAACAACTGGCGAGTGTGAGTTAAACCGGTGATCTCCGTTGTTGTCGCTGTAACATACATCTTTGTAACATACATCCAGCCTTGAAACTTTCACAGAAGTTGTTTCAGTTGTCTAAGGACCCGAAATGGAAAAAATATTAAAGTCGCCATATTTTACCTATCACCAGTTTTCATTTTCCATTTTCTCAAGTGGCTAGGCATCTTTGTTCCCTTTCTCTGGAACCCCATCACAAATTGAGACTATAAAACATGACTCAGTTATTCAATCATTGTACATTTCAGATTCGGACGTCCAGTAGTGAACTATGTACGCAGAACTTCAGCCGCTGTCAGCAAGACATGCGCTGGTAACGTCACCTTTGCCGAGTTTGTTCGTTACTTCATCGATTCAGAAACAAAACCCGAGGCTAAACTCCGTAGGAACGGCCACTACACCCCCCAGTCTCAGCATTGCGGCTTCTGTAAAAGTGTAGAGGGGTCGCGGAGACAACAAGACAACCAGAAGGTGAAGATACTGGAAAGTGTGGACAACAAAAGACAAGGCGTCACAGGCCAGATGGACAACATCGACGCGAGTAGCATGGGACATTTTCAGGACAAACTTCGTAAGGGATTCTTAGTGTATGACTTTATCGGGAAAACGGAAAGCATCGTGGCCGATACGTGGGCTATTCTCGAGGCCTCTCACTTGGCGAGAAGACTGCCCGCGTCTTTTGATATGAGCAGGGGAGCCCATAAATACACGATCGCCAGATTAGTCCGAAAAGTAGTTGAAACAACGGCCTCATCATGCATGTCAAAGGAAGAGAAGCTTCGACGAACGTGGAAGAACTTTCAAATTCGTGGAATGATCAGCAAACTGGAGTTGTTTCCCTTGACCCCAGCAGAAGCCGATGACGTGACGATTGAAGGGATGCAAGAGCTGGCTTTATCGGCATTTGATAGGTCGACCTCTGACCCGGAACTGAAAGGGAACAAGATGGAGGCGATGATAGAGGCGTACAGCACCATCCCACTGACAGACAGACAGGCTTTGAGGAGAATTTATGCCGCCGATTTTGAGCTGTTCCAATATCCTCCCTCCATTCCGGAGGTTTTTCCCGAGGGCGATAAGTTTCATTTAGGGTCGTACAGGTTCTTTAACATCTTTGATAAGTAGAGGGAGTTACTATGATCAAGTTCCCGGTTGTGGTGTTGATTGACGCAATGCTAAAAGACTGGCTTTCGAAGGGTAGAGGACCGTGGAGGGTGTAACTTGACCATGTGATAAACATAGAAGGAATACATTTTTCTGTATAAACAAACAAACAAACAAACAAACAGCTTCAGTTCTTGTTATTCTTTTTTTTAAACTTTTTCATTATTTCGCTTCATCCGCCCCCCCCCCCCCCCCCACACACACACACACGTTTTATGGCTGGATTGGTGAAGGTGGATTACTGAGTGGAAATCATTTCTAACTCGTGTATGTGTAGTGTGGGCAAACAGAAATGAAAAGCGTCAGAACATGTGTCATGTGTCGTGTTAGTGCGTGCGTGCGTGCGTGTGTGTGTGTGTGTGTGTGTGTGTGTGTGTGTGTGTGTGTGTGTGTGTGTGTGTGTGTGTGTAAGTTGTTTCTCTATAGACATAATGAAATCTGCGTCACAGACATCTTACACTATGCTGCTGCGTTCTTTTTGTCGGGATTTGTGAGACGTGTGTGTGTGTGTGTGTGTGTGTGTGTGTGTGTGTGTGTGTGTGTGTGTGTGTGTGTGTGTGTGTTTTGTAATTAGAGCTATGTCCTGAACTATCTCCTTGAAGCGCTTCTTACTTTGAGATTAAATGGGAAGTCACCTTCTCCAGAACTATTTGTCACGATTTTTCTCTTGTATTTTTAGAAGAGATATCGCCCATTTCAAGAAATCGGCCATGTTACGTATTTTGACAAAAAAGTTGTTCAAATACCTTCATTTTCTAGACTTTGTATGTTCATCCAATGATACTGGCTGTATTTGTAGCACAGCTCTGTAGCTCTGACAGATTTTGTGTAAAAAAAATAAAAATTGCTGAGGTAGGGGTGGTTTGCATGTAGAGCCAAATATATATGAAAACACTCCTTCAAATTACTCACTATCCCGGCATTTTTGTCATGTTGTGACAACTGCACATATGACAGGAACTACTACACTATTATAGCTTTCGTATTAAGGATAGCAGAGCTCACGACCCGAGCATTAGAAGTCCAACGCTCTACCATTCGGCCACCCCGGCTCCCCGCAAAGAGGGAGGAAGCCGGAGTACCCGGAGAGAACCCCCGACGATCGGCCCGAATGAACGTGTATAAATGACCTTATTCTTATGAACTCTCTGTCTGTCTGTCTGTCTGTCTGTCTCTTCCTCTCTCTCTAGGAATTTTTTTTTTTCCGACAGAAAGTTAGTTAAGAATGGCAGCATAAACACGTGCCAGCCGCTCCCTTTGACATAAAAAGATCAGTGATTAAGCGTTTATTTTATCAGGTTGCCACAAATACAATTCAAATGTCACTGTGATATGTGCCATTGCGGAAAAAAGTGGAGATGGCTTGGTCATGTTCTGACAATGCCCTCCAGTTCACTACAGAGAACAGCTCACAGGTGGACTGAGCAAAGGAAAGGAAGACGAGGCAGACCTAAAGAGACCTGGAGACGTACCATTGAGCACTTGAGCTCAAGGCAAGGAACCTCTCGTGGGAAAATGCGCCGAAAGTTGCGGGAAACCGACCAATGTTGAAAGTTGTGGCTGCTGCCTCGTGTGCCAGAAGGCCCGCCGGAACGGGTGGGTGGGTGGGTGGGGTGGGTGTTTGGTGGTTTACCGTCCTTTTCCACCACATACGGGTGATATGAAAGACGGGGCAACGATGAAAAAGCCAGCACAAATATTTGGCCCCAGCCGGGATACGAACTCACGACGCGAGCATTAGAAGTCCAACGCTCTACCATTCGGCCACCCCGGCTCCCAGCCCGCCGGAGCCTTGAATGAATGAATGAATGAATGAATGTGATATGGCAGTGTGCTTCCAGCGCCGCCACGCACACGCCGCTCAACTTACAAACTCCAAATCCACACCATGCGTCTTTGCAGTCAAACTGTGAGTAAACCAAGACACCGAGAATATTCGGGGTTGTTCGTTTATGGTTAGAATGGAATGCACTTTATTTTTAGTTTTAAAAGTGTTTTCCTAGCTAAGACCTATTTTGAAATACATGTATTTTGAATTAAATGCTGGCAGACTACTTTATTCCGAGAGTATTCATACAAGCTAGAGGGAGAGGTGTTAACTGCTGATCGATGTGAACGCCTTACAAAAAGAAACAGGACTAACAGGTGTACCCACGTAAGCGAACATTTTTACTCGTAAAACAAGCCAATGATATCGTTCTATGGGTTCGCGTTCATATAAATCCTGCAACAGGTGTTCGGGGCGTAAAACTTGTGGCCGATGGAAGCGTTATCCAATTTTTATCGATGAACAAGAGCAGTTTAACATAGTCTGCTGTGCCTTAGCCTTCACGTGTCAAACGAGCCATATTTTCTGGCATGTTTTGACCACCATCGACCATGTCGACCACCACCGTCGACCATATCGACCACCACCCTCGACCATGTCGACCACCACCCTCGACCATATCGACCACCACCATCGACCATGTCGACCACCACCATCGACCATATCGACCACCACCCTCGACCATATCGACCACCACCCTCGACCATGCCGACCACCACCCTCGACCATATCGACCACCACCATCGACCATGTCGACCACCACCATCGACCATATCGACCACCACCCTCGACCATGTCGACCACCACCCTCGACCATGTCGACCACCACCATCGACCATATCGACCACCACCCTCGACCTCGTCGACCCTTACGGCGACAATCGTCGACCATAACGCGACATTGTTGACCACAAAGAATATGAAAGGCTTGTTTTGTCTTCTTCTTCTTGTTAAAACTGCCATTTTAGTTTTGTAGTGTGCTGAAGGTACATGAAGATTGTATTAATATTTCATTTGAGAGAGAGAGAGAGAGAGAGAGAGAGAGAGAGAGAGAGAGATACCACACATCAAAAAGATAATAATAATAATGAACTGTACTTATATAGCACAAAATTCTTACAGAGTGACTCAAAGCGCGTACTCCCGGACCCATACCCCCCCCCCCACACACACACACAGAGGGAGAGAGAGAGAGAGAGAGCTGAATCAGGATGGGGTTAGTGGGCTCAGTCGAAAGCCAGCCGGAACAGATGCGTTTTCAAGTCAGACTTAAAACGATCTATATCCGACTGGTTTCTCAGGCCGGCAGGTAGTGCATTCCAGAGTGACGGGGCAGCAAAACTAAACGCGCGCTCACCAACTGTTTTGAGGTTTCGACGGGGAATGTTCAGTCGTTTTTCAGATGAAGAACGAAGAGTGCGTGCTGTTTGGTGGACTGTAAGGGAATTTGAGAGGTAGGCCGGAAGAGTTCCATCAAAAAAGCGAAATACAAGTATGCAGATTTTGTACTGAATGCAGAATTTCACTGGCAGCCAGTGAAAATGCCGCAGGAAGCGTGTGATATGGTCGGATTTTTCTTTTTCAAAATCAGCCGTGCCGCGCTTTTTTGCACACGTTGGAGACGGTTTATCTGTTCTGCCGGCAGGCCAATTAACACCGAATTACAAAGATCCAGTCGTGATGTGACAAAGCTGTGAACGATTTTAGAGCAGGCGGTGTCAGAGAGAAAAGGAAGCGATGCCCCTTAACTCAAGTAAGAACTCGTGTAAGATTACTTTTAAAAGTGGTATGAAATCGGCAGAACCTGGGCGGGGAAAAAACAAAAACAAAAAAAAAACATGCCCACACTCTCAACTTCAGGAAGAGTACACGCAAGATCGAAGACATGTCTGTATGTGGTGGAGTTTAATGTCCTTCACTACGATCGAACACATCATGTCCGAGTCGATGTTCGGCGAATGTAGACAGTGGTGGGGGGGGGGGGGGGTAGGGGGGGGGGGGGGGGGGGGGGTGCTGGCTGATGCGGGTGGTGGTGGGCGTGGTTGTTTAATTACGTTCTGCGTTAATGTTTCCCACTTATACCAGAGGTGCCCACACCAACTAAGCAACTAACAGCAGACCAACACGGCTCATGTGGCAGACAAGAGGCGCCGGTGGCAGCGCACGACACCTCGGTTAATTCACACCCCTGTCTAGGACACCAGGTACGCGGCCTTACGCATGGCGCCAAACGTGAAACTGGGCTCGACTGGACTGACTAAAAGAGATGCACAACCACATGTCACTATTCGGCGAAGGTAGAGAGTGGTGGCGGATGTTGGGGGGGGGGGGAGGGTAGGGGAGGGGATGGGTGTTGGCTAATGCGGGTGTTGGTGGGCGTGGTTGTTTAATTACGTTCAACAGCGCATTAAAGTTTCCCGCTTATAGCAGAGGTGCCTACATCAACTAAGCAACTAACATCACACCAACACGGCTCATGTGGCAGACAAGAGGCGCCGGTGGCAGCGCACGACACCTCGGTTAATTCACACCCCTGTCCAGGACACCAGGTACGCGGCCTTACCCCCTTGAGGTGGTAGTTGGCCACCTGTCTCCTGACGTAACGCATGGCGCCAAACGTGAAACTGGGCTCGACTGGACAGACTGAAAGCGATGCACAACCACATGTCAATAAGCAGCGAAAAGACGTAGTGGGCGGGGCTAGGGAGGGGATTGACACTGCCTAAGTCTTTAAAACTTGAGATTGTACATGTAGTCGCTTCATTTCATAGAGCGACGTTTAACATCGTAGAAGTGGATGACAACTACAGTGACCCAAAATGGCAGAACCGGTTGAAGAAAGTCCGAACGAGAGCAAGTCACGGATCAGGCGACGTGAGTACGAATCTCACTTAACTCAACTCTGCAAACATGTTGAGTGGTTCAACAAGTACGGGTATTCTTGCTGCGCCGTGGTCTCCCATATATCCCAGAACGGGGCATTGTGCGTGGGTTCCGCAATTTTTGGGGACAATGATTGTTTGTGTGATGATGATGTGTGTGGGGGTGTTTGGTAGTTTAAACAATTTGAGCTGTGGTTCCGATCCATTGGTTTTGTGAGACACAAAACAGAAGACAGAACAGCGTCACTGACGCTTGGCAGTCATAACATTATCTAAGCTACATTCACCAAGCTACATAAACCAAACAACTTAAAATACGAGGCGCCTTGCAGAGTATATGCTTAGGAGAGAAGTGTGTGTGTGTGTGCGTGTGTGTGTGTGTGTGTGTGTGTGTGTGTGGGGGGGGGGGTATTAGGGTTTGCATTGACCGTGATGGTCGACAATGTCGCCGTAGAGGTCGACAAGGTCGAGGGTGGTGGTCGATATAGTCGACGGTGGTGGTCGATATGGTCGACGGTGGTGGTCGATATGGTCGAGGGTGGTGGTCGACATGGTCGATGGTGGTGGTCGACATGGTCGATGGTGGTGGTCGATATGGTCGATGGTGGTGGTCGATATGGTCGATGGTGGTGGTCGACATGGTCGATGGTGGTGGTCGACATGGTCGATGGTGGTGGTCGATATGGTCGAGGGTGGTGGTCGATATGGTCGAGGGTGGTGGTCGACATGGTCGATGGTGGTGGTCGACATGGTCGATGGTGGTGGTCGATATGGTCGATGGTGGTGGTCGACATGGTCGATGGTGGTCAAAACATGCCAGAAAATATATATGTGTCAAACGGAGAGTGGCGATGTTTGCGTACCTGTATTTGTGTTTCCGTAGAAAAAAACCCAACAAAAAACAACAAAAAACAAACAAACTGATATTTGTTAGATTGAACAGAGTGCGATGGCGAAGGGTTATCGATGGCCTATGCTCCACTTGGAGCCAGGGGCCTAAGTAAGTAAGTAATTTGTTAGATTTGGTTAACCACACATGCTTTCTCATCCTAAATCACTCTCATCGGACACCTTCAAACCGGCACTTAACGCACACCCCGTGATGTATCTAAGTGCTACAACGTCAGACACCACCAGCAGCTACCGACAGCCAACGTTTTCAGTCGTTTACTGTGTTATTGTTACAAATTTGTCATCTTAGACTTGTTCACTTCATACGGAAAAAAAAACAACCCAAAAAACAACAACATTGCAGTTCTACCTCATTTCTCGAGCTATTGACCATAACATACCCTGTCCAGTGACCGAGCTTTCTATGGACTATGGTAGTTGTTGCTGTTGTTTTTGGTGTTACCGCTAGAAGTTCATCGATCCAGACAAGATGGCGTGGTCATACAGAAAGCTCTGCGTGCTTCTTACGATCGCGTGCTCAGCCGTCTTCGTCTCTCTGCTCCTAAATGGACATTTGTTTCAGTCTACAGGTATGTACACTCTTATCCAAAAGAAACTTGACAAGTTTGTTTTTGGCACTGCATGCAAGAAAATAGTCAAACGTTCACAAGTTTTTGCAGACTAAGTTGCTCGGCTGTTTCGTTGCTTTCGGTATCTCAGTGTATGTAGCGTAAGGCGGGTTCAGCCCCCCAAAACAGTAGTGGATTTCGCAATACTGCTTTTCTCCTAGAATCTTTGACTTGTATGTTTTATTAATCCTTATTCTGAGATTGTGTTTTCGGTTTTGTCTCATAAATTCACTGAAAGTGGACAGCTCCGTCAACAGCTGCCTCTCGGGTCGTGTTGTAGTTAGTGAAGGATTTTGCCCGCGGTACCTTTAGAGTGGGCAATGATGCGAACATGCAGTAGATTTACTGGAACACTTTTCCCTGTCTCAGGAATGCCAGACATAAATGGACATTTGTATCAGTCTGCAGGTATGGACAGTCTCCTCCATAATAAAGTTGACCAATCTGTTATGGCAATGCAGGCAAGAAAATAGTTAAATGTTCAGT
>JACVVK020000576.1:132500-252500 GCA_018292915.2 Batillaria attramentaria | reverse complement strand
TGGTGTAGGTGTATGGATATGTATAGACGTGGTGCTTTGAGTTCACCGAAAGATAGACAACGAGGTCTAATACACATCAGGCCAGTGCGTGTGTTTCTGCATGTATCTGGTTTGTGCAGTGTGCGACGTGCTACGGAAAAGACCAACACGATGACATTTACGAGGCTGCTGCTGCTGATATTATCGCTGGGTCAATTGACGGCAACGGTTTTGTCAGAGAGGTCAGACAGTTCCCAAAACAATTACTCTATCCTCTTTGGCTGCCTGTCTCTTTGTCTCTTTGTCCCAGTCACGGTGTCTGTTTGTGTCTTTCTGTCTGTCCGTGTGTTTGTCCGTCTGTTCGTCCGTCTCTGTCTGTCCGCTTGTTCGTCTGTTTTTCCGTCCGTTTGTCGCTGTTTCTGCCTGTCTCTGTCTGTCTCTGTCCGTCCGCGGGAACGTTTATGAATACTCTATGCCTGCCTGCCTGCCTGCCTGTCTGTCTCTGTCTGTTATAATTAAATGTGCATGTGAAAATGTATCAATCATTAGAAGTGACTATCTGTGTGCCTCTGTTAACTGAGATTTTAACGTATGGTATGGTATGGTATGGTAGACTTCTCCTCGGCGCACGTATCCATCTCTGCTGAAATGCTCACGGCGCCGCAGGGCTGGAGGACGAAGCAGTGAAAGCCTGCTGCCGTTAAGCGCTACTTTATGTGCAAACCTCCACCCTGCTATTCACTCTGGTGCGTGCGACAGTATTTCTGTTTACCACGCCACCGGCCACAGCCTACTCTTCTTCGAAAGATGAACGTGGGATTTTTAGCGTGCACACTTGATGTATGTGCGTGCGTGTGTACACGAAGGCGAGACAGGCACCGCAAACGAGTCTGCACATGGATTTGACTCGATATGGGAAGGAAAAATCCCACCATATTCCTGCCCACGTAGGCTGGCAAATAAAACCAGAACAGTACACGTACAGTTTCTCACAAACATGACATCATACACAGCTCTGACACAGACATTGACAATGAAATGCCACACGGAATGTCAGTAACAAAGAGTCGTTGTTGAGTAAGAGTGTATAAGTGCTGTGACGCCATGTTCACTGCTGTTAAACTCATTACCGATCTTGACCGCGTGCCGTGGAATTCCCCCCGTGACGCAGGCACTGTGTGTGCGCACAACCCTTGTCAACCGGGCGAGTTTTAGCAATTTTTTCCTATTTTTTTTAATCTTTAAAGAAGCCCTCCTCAGATGTTTCCTAATCGTTTTTGGTATGGTCTGAAAGATAATCGTAAGCACTTTTATGGAAAAACAGTTTTGACTGGAAAAATTTGGCATAGCGGCCGCAGTGAGAGCGGAGATGACATGGGTTGTGGGTGCTTGGTGACAGCGTCCTCACGCGTCAGCGCCCGGGGGTTTATGTGTGTGGTTGCAGCAACGGTATGCAGGGGCTCGATCTGCACAAACGCTGGGTGCATGCGTGGTCGTGAAAATGTTAATCCTACCTTTGTATTTCTGTTCCAGTTCGTGCCCGCACCATCATAATGTGTCTACTCCGGACGGTAAGACATATGATACGGCAGTGTAATCACTCACTCACTCACTCACTCACTCACTCACTCACTCACTCACTCACTCACTCACTCACTCACTCACTCACTCACTCACTCACTCACTCACTCACTCTTCATTATCCCAGAGGGAAATTTGGGTGTGGTGGACAAACAAAACAATAATACACGTGAAATAAAAAAATACACATAAGACAATACATAATAAACACTACAATTAAAGTGGAGATTTTAAGAGAGCATTTAGAGCTAACAGGCGCACTCACGAGCGAAACTGTTCCAAGGCGCACTCACGAGCGAAACTGTTCCAAGGCGCACTCACGAGCGAAACTGTTCCAAGGCGCACTCACGAGCGAAACTGTTCCAAGGCGCACTCACGAGCGAAACTGTTCCAAAACATAAGCTGGTTTAGCTAACATGGAATCAGATTAAGTTTAAGGAGAATAAAAACAAAATGTTGGCGATCACATAAAATCGGACCTCTACAGCCACGCGCTGTGAACGCGAGGGCCCCAGATGGGGGACTTTAGCATGGAGAGAGTTAAACTGTGTAAACTGACATTTTATGAAAAAAAAATCTATGGTCTCTAGTCATGTAAATAGTTTCCCTTCTTTCGAGCAGCAAACTGCACGTTTGAGGGACAGACTTGGTGCAGCTGGCAGAATGTCGATGGAGACCAGCTGGACTGGCAGTTTTATACTGACTGGGGCGGAAACGGTACACACATACCTCTCTCTCTGTGTCTCTGTCTGCCTGCCTGCCTGTCTGTCTGCCTGCCTGCCTGCCTGTCCGTCTGTCTGTCTGTCTGTCTGTCTGTCTGTCTGTATGTCTGTCTCTCTCTCTCTCTCTCTCTCTCTCTCTCAGCCGCGAATTAGTCTTTGTGGCTTGCGCGGCTTTAAGCCCTAACTAGAGAGGCAAAAGCCTCCATGGCTCCCTTGTGACATGGGTTAAGGTCATTCAAAAGAGTATGTTTGTAGAAATCTTATCACTATCTATCATCAAGCCAAGTAAGGTGTCTCTGGTGTTCTTAGTTCCTGGCAATATTACACTTTTTCCCAAAACTAACTATATGGCCTTGACCTTGGGCCAAGGTCATTCAAACAAGATATCAATGTCTATCATTACACCAAGTTGGATGCCTCTAGTATTTGTAGTTTCTCCAAAAACGGTAATATTGAAATTCACAACAGACAGCTTTAATGACTCAAGGTCAAGGTCATTTAAAGTGGTTTGGGTATATAGTTCTTATCAATGTCTATTAGCATGGCAAGTTTGGCGCCTCTGCTGTTTGTTGTTTCTGAGAAAATGCCAATGTTACGGTTTCACAATAATAGCTTGTACGGCCTTGACCTTGACACAAGGCTATTGAATACATGTATATCTGTTAAGTTCTTATCAATGTCTATCACCATATAAAGTTTAAAACCTCTGGTTTTTGTAGATTCCAAGAAAATGCCAACGCAAAATTTTAAAACAGACAGCTTTAGTGACCTTGACCTTGAGTCAAGGTCATTCAACATGATACGTTTTGAAAGGTCTTATGGCTGTCTATCACCATGCCAAATCTGGTGCCTGTGCTGTTTGTAGATTCTGAGAAAATGCCAATGTTAAGGTTTTCTACAGAAATGCGGAAAATAGCTTGTTTGACCTTGATCTTCATACAAGGCCATTGAATACATGTATATCTGTAAAGTTCTTATCAATGTCTATCATCATGCAAAGTTGAAAACCTCTGGTATTTGTAGACTCCGAGAAAATGCCAATGTAAAATTTTCAAACAGACAGCTTTAGTGACCTTGACCTTGAGTCAAGGTCATTCAAAATTATATATTTTGAAAGGTCTTATGGCTGTCTATTTGCATGCCAAGTTTGGTGACTCTGCTCTTTGTAGATTCTGAGAAAATGCCAATGTTAAGGTTTACTGCGGACACACCCACAGACACACACACACACACACACACACACACACACACACAGACAGACGACGGAGGGTTATAACATAGACTCCCATTGTTACACAAGGGAGCCAAAAACTCTCTCTCTCTCTCTGTTTGTGTTTGCGCGTCTCTGTGTTCTCTGTGTCACACTGTGTCTGTGTGTTTCACTTTGCCTCCGTCTGTCTGTCTGTCCACCTGTCTGTCTTTCTGTGACACACACACACACACACACACACACACACACACACACACACACACACACACACACACATGCATAATTATTCGGATCTTGTCTATTGAGTTTACTGATGTTCCAATTCCACGAAAAATTTTTTTCCGTGATAATATTATACCCAATCTCTTTAATAATAATAATAATATGTCTGACGCACAACCTCCTGCTGAAGCTCTGGGCGCCTTACAATGAAGTGGGTGAATCTCGGCTGCCAGTGTGTGGCAACAGCCTTCCCACTGGGCCCATAGCACACCCGCTCTGGGTAGGAGCCGACCTAAGTAGGAAAAATCCCGCTTGCCTCGGCTGGGACTCGAACCCGGGTCTCCCGGTTCACGGTCCGAAATGCTACCCACTACACTAGTTAGGTCAGTTTTTTTTTTTAAATTTGTAGTTTTAATAACTTATTGATTCTGTCGTTATTTCTTCCTTGCATTCAGCTAAAATCTACATGAAAACGCTGTGGAAAGACGTAGGAACTAACGCGTATTTAGCGGGGCCTCCCATGTGTGAACAAGTCGGGTCCGGCCTCTGTCTTCAGTTTCGCTACATGATGGACGTGTCGCACGGCGGGAAAATCTCTGTGTTCCTGTGCGCTCAGTGGGAAGCGAACTGCAACAAGACGACCGTTTGGAGCACAACCGACTGGGCAGACGGAGAATGGCAGGACGTTAGGGTTCCTCTGGAATCTCCTGGTATATTTCAGGTACTCATACAACTTACAATTTACGGCGCCTGTCTTGTGATGCTTTCGTATTTCATTAATATCAAATGTGCACTTCCGGAAGATGGAATTTGCAGAGGGGGCACGGTTGACTTGAAAAACGCGACAACGGGGAAGGGAGTGGGGTGGGGGGGAGTGACATTCAAGTGCTCCTTGACACCAAAAGGTGTGTGTGTGTGTGTGGGGGGGGGGGGGGAGGTGGGATTATGGAGCTCTTAAGGCCAAGTTCTAGTATCTTCTTCTTCTTCGTCTTTTTCTTCAGCCTTTTTTCCCCTGCGACTTCTTCCCCTTTTTATTGTGTACGGAATATTAAGGGTGTGGGGGCTGGGGTGGGGGAGGGGGGTGGGGGCAAAGAAGATAATCGCCCCCCCCCCCCAAGAAAAACACCGGGGGTGGGGTGGGGGGCACAACCCCAAACTTACGTGGAAGGAATTGAGTTAATGGTAAGCACAGCTCAGAATTCGGTAGTCTTCTGACTATGTGGACGAGAATTGTAAAGACCTGAAGCTGTACCAGATGTTTTAGAAAATATCTTTAACTCAGTTCCTACCAAGTAAGTTTGGGCTGTGCATCAGTGGCCTCACAAAAAAAAGAAGAAAAAATAGGAAAAATCCTAATTAATTTAAATTTGGCTTAATGGGAGTGTTGCACTTTGATTATACTTGTGTTTAGTGCAGTAACATCCACCAAAGATTTTTGTTGTTGCCAAAACAGAAAAAGAGTCAAGTACATGGCGAGTCAAGTACACGTGCGCGGTGCGAAATGTTTTAAACTTCAACTAATGGTATTCATCACACACACACAAAATGCACTACTCACAAACAGAAAGACCAATGCACTGCTCGCATGTCTGTTTGTAGATTATTATCGAAGGTCAGAAGTACGAGGACAAAGGCGGAAGGGATTCAGACATCTACCTGGATGACATCTCCTACACCAACGTCAAGTGCGAGGCTGTCCAAGAACCCGGATATACCAGTACTGAAGCGGGAAGTGCGGCCACCGGAAGTCCACAAGGTACGCGAGCCGGTCACGTGCTCAGCACGCAGTACACTGTCACTTCTCGCGAGAGTAAAGACAACAATCTGCTGTCGACCAACGACACAACCCCACCAGGAATATACCAGAAGAATTTCGAGGGGCAAGGTAACACAGCCTGTTTTAACAAATTCCGGGGTTTCTGTTCCAAAGTGGGAGGCGAATGGGTCCCTAATGATACTACTACTACTACTACTACTACTACTACTACTACTACCACCACTACTACTACTACTAATGAGTGTTGTATAGGCGCTTTACCCAATTTCATGAATCGGCTCAAAGCGCCGCGAACTGAACCCAACACGCACGCTCACGTGAGTCTCACGCATTCTCTCACACACTGGACATAAACACATTACAATCACGTGGTGCGAAGGGTCAGCTCAGCTATTTAAAATTTCGGAATTTAGAATTGCATTTATTTTTTTAAATTTGGTGAGTTGAACATTTCCAAAGCAGAGGGGGAGGAAGCCGGAGTGCCCGGAGAGAACCTCCTACATAGATGGCAAGCTGCAAATTTTTATCGTGTGATCGTGTGACTAGTGCGGTTGGCTGTGGGGTGTTTGGGGGGAATTTAGCACCCTTTTACACGTCATGAGAAAGCAGAATTTATCTCGCGGTGCCCTTTCCCATGTCGTTGACAATGTAGATGTCTCAGCTGCTATGAAATCTGTGAACAACACGCTAAAGATGTACCAGCGATAATCAGACTGGGCTCACGTTTCCAGAAAACTGCAAATAAATTAAATAAAATAAAAATTGTGACCCTCCACCACGAAATGAGTCGTCTTGTAACACGAACAAGTACCACAAGAAGACTCATTTCGTGGTGGAGGGTCACCAATGAGGATGTGATCAACTGTTGGCGTAGTGCTTCGGTTCCAGTTCGGTTGTTTCATGTGTTTCGTGTATTGGAGAGGTTTTTGCTGCTTACGAGACGAACTCGCAGTGCACGGATATGCGCGGATTGACCTATTTGCGCGTAGTGATTCACTGTGGAAGAGATGAGAGTACAGGCGAAATCAGTGCATGCAGTTTGGCGCTTGTATAATACACATATTGTTATTATAATCCATAATAATAATGTTAATAATAATAATAGTACTTTCATTAACATCTTATCTACAGATAAGCAAGACAGCGACACCATCAACAACAGCAGTTCTGGAGACGGGGATGGGAGCGTAATGATCGTCGTAATTGTCGTCGTCGTTGTTGTGATGTTGTTGATTGCGACCACAGCTACGGTCATCGTCGTCGTAGTAAAAAGACGAAAATCTAAATGCAACAGCGGACACACGTAAGACTCGAGTTACCGTTCTTAGAACTAATTCTGACTTTCAGTGCAAAGATGAAAAAAATAAAAAAAGAAAAAAAAAAATAAAAAAAGTTGGTTCTGTTTGGTAGAGAAGTGTATGTACATAATGTTATGTCTGTTTTCCGCAGGAACGGTGAGGTAAACTACAGTCGGAATGATTCACTCGTGGTGTCCAACGCGATTTATTCCTTGACCGGCGGTGATGACAGCTGTGATTTGCGCAATGGTAAAGCGCACTCATACAGACAGACAGACAGACAGTCCCAGACAGACAGACAGACAGACAGACAGACACACACACACACACACACACACACACACACACACACACACACACACACACACACACACACACACTGTATTGGCCTCTTTTTTGTCGTACAGAATACAATCTGGTATTTTTACATTTCCTCGTGCCTGGACCTACCGGCTATCTCCCGTAATCATGACATCCCCCAAACTTCCCCCCGCTATCACCCCCCCTCCTCCATCTCCTCCTAATTCCCTCATTGCAACCCTTACCTTACCCTATAGGCTGACATCGTCTAGTTCAATAAAGCAAGTTTTTGTTGTTGCTGTTGTTTTCAAAATCATAATTCCTTCCTTGCGTTTCAGATCTGGAGAACTTCGAGAACCACAACCAAACTGGACTGACATGTACAACAACTACAACAACAACAACGGCGGAGGAAGCAACAAGCAACGACTGTTCTCCAAACGACGACGAACACTACAGCACCCTCAGCGACACAGCCCAGGCCTCCAGCCACACGAAGGGGAACAACCCTTCCTCAGAAACCAAAGCACGCCCAGAGTTGCCGGACGCCGTTGACAAACCACTAGCAAGAGAGGAGTCACGCGCTGGCCAGACAGCGGCTCGGCAGTCGAAGGAAGGCGACTACGTGAACATGCCAGACGGGTCGCAATGTCCGCAGAACATATACCATAATTTTTGAAGCACCACAGGACCTGTGTAAAACGACGAGGGATTTAACCGAGTAAAACTGAATGTCACGGCGTACGAAATTTTTACTCCTGGCCGGAGGACAAACTTGACCTCGTACCGTACGAAGTTCGCCCTTGGCTTGGGACCTGTGTCGTAGGAGGTTTTTACTCCTCGGAGGTACTTCTGCCGTTCGACGTGTTTAATCTTCGGGTGTACTTCTGCCGTACGACGTGTTTAATCTTCGGGTGTACTTCTGCCGTACGACGTGTTTAATCTTCGGGTGTACTTCTGCCGTACGACGTGTTTAATCTTCGGGTGTACTTCTGCCGTACGACGTGTTTAATCTTCGGGTGTACTTCTGTCGTACGAAGTTTTTACTCCTTGGGAGTTCTGTGTTGTAGGTTTTTACTCCTCGGGGGTACTAGTACTTCTTTTTGTACGACTGAGATTATTTTTTTTACTCCTCGTGAGTACTCCTGTCGTACGACGTGTTTCCTTCTTGGGGGTACTTCTGTCGTGCGAGGTTTTTACTCCTTGGGAGTTCTGTGTCGCACGAGGTTTTCACTCCTTGGGAGTACTTCTGTCGCGGTACGAATTTTTAACTCATCCGGAGTACTTCTGTCGTTCGAGGCTTTTACTCCTTGGGAGTTCTGTGTCGTACGAGGTTTTTACTCCTTGGGACTACTTCTGTCGTACGAGTTTTTTTTTTGTTTATTTTTTTACTCTAGAGTAAAAAAATTCTTTGAGATAATTTTGCTCCGGAGTAAATCCCTTGGGGGGGAGTTATTACACCTGAGTGTGAGTGCGCGAAGGGAGAGTTCCGTTCTTTCAGCATGACTCTTATGACCTTAATGAACGATGATGTCAGTCATCAAGTGTCAAGGTCACAGCAGAAGAAACTAACGGCACATCTTCTGCATAGCTTAGAACCCTTTCACAGTTTTGTACACGACCAGACTCGAAAAACGACTTCATTAATCACACATTTTTGTTTTTCGTATTTCCGTTACTTCTAAAGCTGTGTGTGTGTGTGTGTGTGTGTGTGTGTGTGTGTGTGTGTGTGTGTGAACTGACTACACCTAAACTGAGCACGGAGGAGAACAACGCGAGGCTGATATATACCTCAAACAACAAAACAAAAGTAACAACAACAACAATAGCAACAACAACAACAATAGCAACAACAACAACCGAGTTTTTTTATTTTTTATTTTTTACTACGAATCGAAAATTATATTGTACTGAACAACAATAAAATGTAGGCCTATTCTGATTTATTTATTTATTTATTTGTTTGTTTGTTTGTTCGCCATATACTTACAACCAGACACTTAACACTGCTCATGTGTATGAACTACAACCTGACACATCTAAGGCTTGTCACGAGACTGACACTTTATTTTCTCCATTTCTTTCCCATCCGACAACAACAGACACACTTGCACACAAAAGGTTTGACCCATGTCACTGGTCGCTCTGAACAGCAGAACTCCTGCCGAGTCCATCGAAGCGTAACAGAGTGAGCACAGAACCGTTTCCCCCAGTGTCCGCCTCCTGATAAAAGACTGTGGGCGTGGCTTCCTCTCCACTGCCCTGATAAGTGCCAATTAGGAACCGGCCATTCAAGGTTGTACGTGCGCAGAAACTGACGGAAGAGAGTTGGTGGCCTCGATAGCTCTGTGGTGTGGAAGGCATGACAATTCAGATCTATACTTTCTAACTGATGGTACGAGAGCACAATGTGCAAAAAAAAAAAAAAAAAAAAAATGGTTGAAGCTGATTTCCTGTAAAAAAAAAAAAAAAAAAGATTACACAACATTCTTTCAGAAGTTATCCTCCATCGTGGTTGCCTGCCTTAGAACAACACGTAAGTAACGGATGGGTTCAGCATTCCGGCTTTGAGCTATCGTGACTGACACGGCGCACGGGATCGTCCTTCGAAAAAGAGGCTGTTTACTGCTGAGCTGCTTTGAAAATGGTTCGTTGAGGAATGTAGGAACCCTTGAGGTATACCCAGTGTGAAAGGAAGTTTTCGAACGCCATGACTATTTTGGGAAAAGAACTGTAGGGTTTTCTTCCTTTTTTTGTAGGTTCACATCCATCGCTTTGTGAAAAGTTCAATAAAGAAAAAAAAACTGCGTGTTTGACGAGGGAGACAAGAAACGGATAGTGGTGCGAGGTTGATGGTGCTTTGGTGAGACTGGGACTGAGACTGCAAACCCGTCCTCACAATCGAGTCAAGCACATGGACTAAGTACTAGCCTGTAAGGAATCTGATACCGCCATCTGTGTCTGTTGAACCTGAAGCAACCACTAGTGTTTTTTTTTTTTTTTTTTTTTTACAAAGAACTTTATATGTTATGCGTGGTTTTTGTTTGGCACTGCGGGGAACTGTCATAATGATGCATCTACTTTGTGTCGTTTACTTTGCATTCCTGACCTGGACAGCTGCTGGTGCCCAGAGTGACGGGTATGTATTTTAGGGTGCGTGCGTGCGTGCGTGCGTGCGTGCGTGTGTGTGTGTGTGTGTGTGTGTGTGTGTGTGTGTGTGTGTGTGTGTGTGTGTGTTCCTGTTAGCGGTGGTTACTGAATAGAATTTGTGTCACAGAAGCACGAACCTGCTGTAAATGTTTCTTTTAGCCACAGTACAAACGTATTCTTCTGATTTAGTCCACGATAAATTGTGTATCTCTGGCTGTTTGTCTGTGTCTGCCCCTGTGTCAGCCTCTCTCTCTCTCTCGCTCTCTTCATATTTAGACGGACTGATCAAAATCAGTATACATAATTATTTTATTTCTTGGATTATTCGTGTGTTGCAGGTGTGTTCCTGGCTACAATGAGACAAACAAAGGAGGTAAAAGAAAGCTTGCATGTAAAGCAGTTTCTATACTATGAAGCCCTGGATCCTCCTGTATGCATAAACTACCACTACCTGAAACAAAACAGTCAGCAGACATATATATGTAAACATTGTGTGTCTCATTAAGCTAAAGAAACACTCATTCACCTTATTGGATGTAACAATTTTAGTCGATTAAAAAAAATAGGAGAGAGAGAGAGAGAGAGAGAGAGAGAGAGAGAGAGAGGAGAAAAGGGAAAAGAAATAATTTTGGAATTGTGAACTGAATAATCAAAATAAAAGTAAAATAACTGGACTTTGTGCAGGCAGCTGTTCGTTTGGGGTGGTGGACACGGACGGTGAAGGTCATCTGTGCCAGTGGACCGACCCATCAGGGGACACCACCACGTGGCGAGCCGACTACAGTTCTTCATACAGTAAGTGAACAGAAAACCTGTTCAAACCCCACCAGTTTTCCTTTCAGGAGTTTCTTCCCTTCCTGCGACTATTGCAGGTCACAGAATACAACTTTTTGCTGCTCTCTGGCTCCTACAAAATTAATGTGAGGCAGCACAGGTCTTTCAAAAAAATTGTGCAAACCAAAACCCACAATGGTTTTCAGAAGCAACACATGTCCGCAAGCTGCATGCCTAAAATGAAGCCTGGAGACGGTAATTTACATACTCTGTCGGTGTGGCGTCCTTCCCCACCCCGTAAACAAAACTGTGCACTCACTTATCCATGCTCTGGCACACGCCCACGGATATGGCCAAAAATAGGTCACCCCTCAAGTCAGCATTCCCATTTTTCTGCACAACAGACATCCCTCTTTTCACCAAAACCCAAAATGTGAGGTCAAATGCTCTTTCAGCAACTCACAAAAACACAGGGAAAGGGGGAAAATTCATTTGAATAGTGCAGGTCCTCTTACTCCCTTGCTTGGCTCCCTTGCCTGTCTCCCTTGCCTGTCTCATTTGAATTATGTCCTGTGACCTGCATCGTGCGTATTCAGCGCTTGCATGGTGAATATTTAAAACGTGGAACAATTTCAGCGATGATTTCAGAGTAGCACAGCAGTCAATGTTTCTCATTTCTGTCCAAATACACGCACGCTTTTCACCACTTTTTATTCTGCATACACGTAGAGGCTGCAACGCAATGTAAGCTTGACAGCCAAATATTTGTGCTAGTCTTTCTCTCACTGCCCCGTCTTTGATGCCATCCATGTCAGCGGTGGAAAAGGACGATAAAAACCCTCGAACACCCACCCGCCCAACATACGAACGATACCCTCGAAAAGCGCATGAAGATGTTTCTCCGACCTCCGTAACACCCTCAACGAAAATTACACCGGTTCACGTTTTGTGTATCCAGAATCGATCTAGCCTCGTTTCTTTCTTTCTTTCTTCTTTCTTTCTTTGTCTTTGCTTATTTGCTGACTTATATTTTGCTTGCGCACGTCACCCAGAACCCTTTGGGTTTACGAATTTCTGTGCACAGTTCAAATCTCAATTCCTGGCTATCCAGGCCCATGCAAAGACATTCCCAAGCCATTTCTGCGTGCACAAAAAACAAAACAAACAATAGTAATAATTATAAGCAACAATGGTACATATACACAGTTCATTGCCCCCCCCTCAACCCCCCCCCCCCCCCCCCCCAGCAAACACTTAGTACTACGAGTAACTGTTATTACTGTACACTGTTTCGATTAGTAACGCATAGCATTGTCAGAATTAATGTTTTTTTTTTATTTTTTACAGTTACTGATGGTGACCATGACTGATGAGAACATATAGACATATATTCCTGTGTACCCATACCTAAACAACCAGAGATACAAAAAAAAACCCCAACTAAAAACAAACCAAAAACAAAACTATGGTAATTATCGCTCGGTTGCCGCATTTTGCATCTGCAACGGCCAGCATATCATCGTCATCCTCCTCCTCCTCATCATCATAATCATCGGTGTCTTTATCGTCGTCGTCGTCCTCCTCCTTTTTACCACTACTACACATGTCTATGGCGGATATGGCACATGCATAAATTTCCTTCTGTTCCCAGTGGCGGATCGTGACTTCGTGAGGCCATGCATCTCTGTGGACACGGCAAACCTCACCCTACACCAGGTGACTAGCCTGCAGTCTCCGCTGCTGTGTGCGGCACCCTCGGCCCGCTTTCGCGTGCGTCTCCTCTTCTCCATGTTGTCCGACTACTGCAAGCTCACGATCGGCGTCACAACGACTGGTGGCGAGACTACTCGTCTGTGGTACACCATATACTCCACGTGGCAGATGGAGCAGGGCTGGGAGTCCTTGTCCAGAAAGTTCTACAGTCCCCAGGACTCTTTTCGCGTGAGTAGTTTTCACGCATTTAGTAGACCCCCCCCCCTACCCCCCAGACTTTTGTGTCAGTTTAAAATAAATCATATTTTACAGCCAGAAGAGTCTTTTCGCTTCAAAGTGGAAACATTTTATAGCTAGGGCCCCAAACATCTTTTTGTGTGTTTAACCCAGTCATCATGTCTTTTTGTGTCCACATCCTACAGTCCCTAAAATTCTTTCTTGTTTTTTTTATTTTTAATTTTTTTTAAACTTTATTTTACATTGACATGCAAAGAGTTTTCGTGTGAATGCTTGGCTTATGTCATATTGTCTGTCCACAAGACTGTAATGGTTGAATGTTTAACTCATTTGTGACGGGGTGCAGCCACACATCACCTAGAAAATTGAAATCTCCGTTGATGTTTCTTTAAGAACACAAATCAACAGAACAAGTCAGGTGTGTGTGTCGATCCTCAGTGAAGTGTGCCAGACATGTATATGTTTGTTCACATGTGGTAAGTTTCGTAGGGGGTAGGCCCAGTCATGGGCAGTTTTGGGCAGCTGCAGTCTCAGTCAAAACGGAGTTCACCCAGTTTATTGTCCCGAAATCTGTTTTTGTGTGAGTGTTCAACCCATTTTATACTACAAGGATTCTGTTTTTTTTTTAATTCTGTTTTAGGTATATATAAATGTATAAACTATAGAATGACAAAGACAAGAACACCGTACATGCATTATAAACATACATGTCACACATATACATGAATTAACTTGACATTTGAGTCCTGCCACAGTCATAGGCCATGGAGGAACCAGGCGCACATATCTAAGAAAAAATACTAACCGGCCCCCGTAGTGTAGTGGTTAGCACTTCGGATCATGGACCGGGAGACCCGGGTTCGAATCCCAGCCGAGGCAAGCGGGAGTTTTCCTACCTAGGTCGGCTCCTACCCAGAGGGGGTGTGCTATGGTCCCAATGGGGAGGCTGTTGCCACACAGCCGAGTTTCACCCACTTCACGGGTGCGACTTTGGGGGTGCTTCCCTTAGTATGACACGTCTTATGATGTGGATGATTACACGGCCGGCACCGCAGGTGCCGTAGTTCCCGGGCCTGGTTAATGCCGGGATATTTATGACAGGAAGCGTGGAATGCGGCCCTGTCCCGCAGTCCCAAACCACATGGACCTCCATAGCATCATCTTACTATCATCCTCATCTCCATCATCATGCATAATAAAAATTGTCCCAGCTTCAGAGTCCTCCGTGGGTTCCACCCATGACCTGGGAGGAACACCACAGGAGCTGGCAAAGAGTTGGGGCAGCAAAAAAAAAAAAAAAAAAAAGAAAAAAAAATACTGGACATGTGGAGGATTGAGGACAGCAAGCTTGTGCACACCGTAACCATAAATACAGTGCCCTGTAGTATAATGTCTAGATATCTAAGGAACTATGGGTATGTACGCATATTCAAGAAGGACCTGGCTAAAGAACAAGGCGCGGTCTGATGATCCTCTAAAGATTGATCTATTTCTCCAATATCTTTATACAGGACTTAAAGTCAACTAGTGCAGAACAGGGATTCTGTCCGTGCGAGAATTTAGCTCATTCCATAGTCGTCCAAATTTTTTTTTTCGCGTGTGATAGCAAATTCCATACACCTCTATCACTGTTACCAGGAATCGTTGTTTTGGTTACACTGGTATTCGAGGGTTCACTTGACAATGGGTTGCGGCCTATACATAATAATTAATTTATGGAAAAATTATTACTTCTACGCGACAAATGTTCAACCTGCTGTTTTTAGTGACATTGGCTCATTCCCAAAGTGCAGAAGAAATGTCTATTTACAGCGTGGCACAGCTCGAAATGTGAAAGGCATCGGGGTGTAAGTAAACCCCAGACTTCCTTCCAAAGATGGCAGCTGGCCGTCTTCCGGTGGCAGAAAGCGAAAGTGCTGTATCATGGCGGCCAGATAGAGGAAGAGCTCCATGCGGGCCAAGGATTCGCCCAGACACACGCGGCGACCTGTAGAGAACGGGACAAACTCCTCATACCGGAGTAGTTTGCCATCCGGACCGATGAACCTCTCAGGTCGGAATGTGTCAGGGTCTTCCCACACCTCAGGGTCGTGCAGAACGGAGTCTAGGTTGGGAATCACCGTGGTTCCCTTCGGGATGGTGTATCCGGCAAAGCCGGCCGCACACGCTGTTTCGTGGGGGAGGCTTAGTGGGACGATGTTGACAATGCGGAGAACTTCCATCGTCGTGGCTTCGAGGTACGTCATTTCAGGTCTGTCTTGCATGGTGGGTCTTCGGTCGTCGCCGATAACCTCCATGATCTCCTTATGACACTTCTCCTGGACGTCGGGGTGATGAATAAAATAAGCAACAGCCCAACGCAGTGTGGTGGCTGTTGTCTCGGTTCCGCCGCCAAACAAGTGAAAGATGACCATCGGTAGACCTTTCTCCGTGATGTAGGAGACTTTCTGATCGGCCTCGTCCTGCCGAACTCGTCTCAAGTAGGCCGTGATGAAGTCGTCCGGGGGATTGGGGCCGCCGTCCAGCTCCTGGATATGCCGAGTGACGATGGGCTGGATGAAAGTTTCCAACAAAAGGCGAAAATCCTGGACGAATTTGTGAGCTTTGAACGGGTCCCCAGGAATATGCCGCAAAGCTGGAAAGATGAGAGCAAGAGAACTGGACTGGCCAGCAGAAAGGTTGTCATGAACTTTCAGATAGTCCATGAATGCCTGATCATTGTAGTCGAATCGCTTGCCGAAGAGAATGGAACAGATGTTGTTGGACACACTGATCTGTGTCAAGTGAGTCATGTCAAAGGGCTGACCGTCCTTGCTGGCGATTGTCCGGATGTACTCGGTGACCTCCTCCTGAATCTTCTCAGCAAGAAGATTCTTTCCCATTCCAAACTCTCGAAGAATCTCAATGCAAGCTTTCCTCACTGTCTTCCATTCTGCCCCAGATGCGACCAGGACACCTTTCTCACGCGACACGTTATCAGTGAGCCTAACAAAATCGGGTCTATCTGAAAAGACGTCTCCTCGTTTGACAAGCGCTTCCTTGATGATCTTGTGACCGTTCAGGACGACCGTCAGCTGCCGGCCCATGTACAGGCTGAAGATGTCCCCGTTCTGACGCCGCCATTTTCGGAAGGTCGCCCGGGGATCTTTCCCCATCAGGTGCAAGTGACCCAGCAGTGGCAGAGCGAAACCAGGGCCCGGGGGAAGGCGGGAGGATCGCCGGGGGTAGAGCCACAACAGCAGCGATAGCAACAGCACCACCCCGGTCAACAGTAGGGCGGTGGAGTCAAAGACAGACATGTTGTGGTCAGTGAGTGAGCTGGCTGTAGAATGTACAGATACTGGCGGGGAATCTGAAACCGGTTTTACACATACTTCGTTTAGTGCAAATGAACTCCGTCATAGCTGCAGCAATGTAGCTAAGGCCGGTGATGAGTGTTGTAAACTAAGTATGAGAGGCTAAAATGACTACACAGGTGGAAGCAGATTCAGACTGTGTTGAAAATATAACGTACAGGGTCAGTTCGCCCTGAATAAAATCTTAATAGGGCGAAAGTTGTCCCACTAAAAAAAAAAAGAAAAAAAAAAAGCAGGGATTTATAATGCGACAAGTCTCCTGGCTGACAAGAAACTTGGAGTCAGTGTAAGCCATTTGTCCTGACTCAGTCGTGATGAATATGGCGCAGATGATGATAGGACATGATGGGAGTGATGTCCGCCTTGGTAAGAATGTACTCTTGACATTACATGTACTCTATGCTCGATGCCGCTAAGATAAAGCCATGAAATTACCGTCGTAAAGTGTTGGCGACCACTGACAACCGTACACGCAGTACTGAGCTGCTTTCTGCTGAGGCCAGGGCCCGTATTTAAAAGTCGAGGTTCATTTAACCCACGGCTACGGGCCTAACCCAGACTAGGACAAAAGAAACCCAAAAGCAAAATTAAATAAAAAAGGAAGCGAAGAAATGAAGAAAAAAATCCTTCTATAACGGCTTAGGCACCTTGCTGGAATGGGACCGCTTCTTGATTTAAAACAAAAAACAACAGAAAATTTAACCCTAAAGCTAGTTCAGTTCGAGGTTAGACTCTAACCCGTGGCTAAAACCCCTAACCTCGACTATTACATACGGGCCCAGAGGTGTAAAATGTGCGGCGCTAATACACACTGCACCAGCTAATACAGCAGGTCACAATGGCCCAGCTAGTCGTAAGACTGAACTTCAGCGTTGCGCACACACACACCATCTATGCACACGCTCGCGACACAGAGTGGTAACTCAATACACTGAAAGGGTTGTGCAGGTCCCGGCACTGTAGTTAGTTATTCAGTTCAAGTGACAGTCAGCGTCTGTCACTGCTGCGCGGCTCAGTGCTAGTCGAATTGCGTCGCTCAACGATGACTCGCCACTGAGAACAACACTTAAGTACCCCACCCCTCCTCCTGGCATGTCATCTGTACTATTTGTTTTCATACGCGGCTGGCACAAGACCTGGGAGACGACAGAAGAATGAGGGGGTAGGCGGTCGCTGCTAGCATCGAAAAAAAAAAAAAAAATCTGACACATTGGAATTCAGTTTAAATTTACCCTACACATGAGTTTTTTGGCCGCTTGAGTTTCGTGATTTTTACTGGTGAATTTTAAAGTAGTTCTAGGGTGTTATATGCGGTGTTATGTTTCACAAGAACACACAGCAGTTTCTTTGAAATCCGTCTCTGTGGTGTACGCCGGTGTAGCCCAGTCACCACCACCCCCCTCCCCCACCCCTCCTCCTTGCGCACTCGTACGTTCTCAGTCACTCACTCATCAAGCTTACACTGACTGTCTCCGTCTCAAGCAAAACGGCTGACAAAGAGGATTAAGATCAGAATATTTACTTATTCCAATAAAAATTACATGTGGATCAACAGACTGATCAGTTATAACAGTGCAACGCAGATCTGTCTCCTAAGGGCCCTCTCACACTAGCGTAACGTCCATGTTTCATTAAGAACACAAATCAACTGAAAATGTCAAGTGTGTGTGTCGATCCTCAGTGAAGTGTGCCAGACATGTTTGTTCACATGTGGTAAGTTTCGTGGGGGGGGGGGGGGGGGGGGTAGGCCCAGTCATGGGCAGTGTTGGGCAGCTGCAGTCCCAGTCATGGGCAGTGGTGGACAGCTGCAGTCCCAGTCATGGGCAGTGTTGGACAGCTGCAGTCCCAGTCATGGGCAGTGTTGGGCAGCTGCAGTCCCAGTCATGGGCAGTGTTGGACAGCTGCAGTCCCAGTCATGGGCAGTGTTGGGCAGCTGCAGTCCCAGTCATGGGCAGTGTTGGGCAGCTGCAGTCCCAGTCATGGGCAGTGTTGGGCAGCTGCAGTCCCAGTCATGGGCAGTGTTGGGCAGCTGCAGTCCCAGTCATGGGCAGTGTTGGACAGCTGCAGTCCCAGTCATGGGCAGTGTTGGACAGCTGCAGTCCCAGTCATGGGCAGAGTTGGGCAGCTGCAGTTCCAGTCATGGGCAGAGTTGGGCAGCTGCAGTCCCAGTCATGGGCAGTGGTGGACAGCTGCAGTCCCAGTCATGGGCAGTGTTGGGCAGCTGCAGTCCCAGTCATGGGCAATGTTGGGCAGCTGCAGTCCCAGTCATGGGCAATGTTGGGCAGCTGCAGTCCCAGTCATGGGCAGTGTTGGACAGCTGCAGTCCCAGTCATGGGCAGTGTTGGACAGCTGCAGTCCCAGTCATGGGCAGTGTTGGACAGCTGCAGTCCCAGTCATGGGCAGAGTTGGGCAGCTGCAGTTCCAGTCAGGGGCAGTGTTGGACAGCTGCAGTCCCAGTCATGGGCAGTGTTGGGCAGCTGCAGTCCCAGTCATGGGCAGTGCTGGACAGCTGCAGTCCAAGTCAAAACGTAGTTCACCCAGTTTATTGTCCCGAATACTGTCTTTGTGTGAGTGTTCAACCCATTCTATACTGCAACGAATCGTTTTTAAATTCTGTTTTAGGTATATATAAATATAATTATAAACTATACAATGACAAAGACAAGAACACCGTACATGCATTATAAACATACAAGTCACACATACATGAATTAACTTGACATTTGAGTGGCGTCCTGCCACAGTCATAGGCCATGGAGGAACCAGGCGCACATATCTATCGCAAGCTTTCCTCACTGTCTTCAATTCTGCCCCAGATGCGGCCACGACACCTTTCTCACGCGACACGGTATCAGCGAGCTTACCAAAATCGGGTCTATCTGAAAAGGCGTCCCTCGTTTGACAAGCGCTTCCTTGATGATCTTGTGACCGTTCAGGACGACCGTCAGCTGCCGGCCCATGTACAGGCTGAAGATGTCCCCGTTCTGACGCCGCCATTTTCGGAAGGTCGCCCGGGGATCTTTCCCCATCAGGTGCAAGTGACCCAGCAGTGGCAGAGCGAAACCAGGGCCCGGGGGAAGGCGGGAGGATCGCCGGGGGTAGAGCCACAACAGCAGCGATAGCAACAGCACCATCCCGGTCAGTAGTAGGGCGGTGGAGTCAAAGGCAGACATGTCGTGGGCAGTGAGTGAGCTGGCTGTAGAATGTACAGATACCGGTGGGGAATCTGAAACCGGTTTTACACATACTTCGTTTAGTGCAAATGAACTGCGTCATAGCTGCAACAATGTAGCTAAGGCCAGTGATGAGTGTTGTAAACTAAGTATGAGAGGCTAAAATGACTACACAGGTGGAAGCAGATTCAGACTGTGTTGAAAATATAACGTACAGGGTCAGTTCGCCCTGAATAAAAATCTTAATAGGGCAAAAGTTGTTCCATTAAAAAAGACAGAAAGAAAGAAATGAAGGGATTTATAATGGGACAAGTCTCCTGGCTGACAAGAAACTTGGAGTCAGTGTAAGCCATTTGTCCTGACTCAGTCGTGATGAATATGGCGCAGATGATGATAGGACATGATGGGAGTGATGTCCGCCTTGGTAAGAATGTACTCTTGACATTACATGTACTCTATGCTCGATGCCGCTAAGATAAAGCCATGAAATTACCGTCGTAAAGTGTTGGCGACCACTGACAACCGTACACGCAGTACTGAGCTGCTTTCTGCTGAGGCCAGGGCCCGTATTTAAAAGTCGAGGTTCATTTAACCCACGGCTACGGGCCTAACCCAGACTAGGACAAAAGAAACCCAAAAGCAAAATTAAATAAAAAAGGAAGCGAAGAAATGAAGAAAAAAATCCTTCTATAACGGCTTAGGCACCTTGCTGGAATGGGACCGCTTCTTGATTTAAAACAAAAAACAACAGAAAATTTAACCCTAAAGCTAGTTCAGTTCGAGGTTAGACTCTAACCCGTGGCTAAAACCCCTAACCTCGACTATTACATACGGGCCCAGAGGTGTAAAATGTGCGGCGCTAATACACACTGCACCAGCTAATACAGCAGGTCACAATGGCCCAGCTAGTCGTAAGAACTTAGCGTTGCGTTAGAACACCATCTATGCACACGCTCGCGACACAGAGTGGTAACTCAATACACTGAAAGGGTTGTGCAGGTCCCGGCACTGTAGTTAGTTATTCAGTTGAATGGCCCAGCTAGTCGTAAGAACTTAGCGTTGCGCACACACACACCATCTATGCACACGCTCGCGACACAGAGTGGTAACTCAATACACTGAAAGGGTTGTGCAGGTCCCGGTGTAGGATCCGGTCCGGTCCCCCCTCTGAAGTAGTCCCCCGGGGGACCAATTCGTGGCAGAAACTGCTCTATAATGGTCCCCCCTTAGACATCCACAGTTTGACTGGACATACCAAATAATCCTCATGAGAGTCCAATGTGGAAATGGAAAGATCAAGTTTGCTTTTGAAATAAAGTTTTTCTTGTCAAAGAACGTAAATGTCTATTTCAGGTTTTGCTAGAGAGAGAGAGAGATAGAGAGTGAGGGGGAGAGAGAGAGAGAGAGAGAGAGAGAGAGAGAGAGAGAGAGAGAATATTGATTGACTTATTTATTTATTGTTTGAAATTCTAGTAATATTTAATGTTCTAAATAATGTATAATGCAATGTATAATGTATAATTTAATGTATTATCTAAGGGGGGACCATTATAGAGCAGTTTTTGCCACGAATTGGTCCCCCGGGGGACTACTTCAGAGGGGGGACCGGACCGGATGCTACACCGGCACTGTAGTTAGTTATTCAGTTCAAGGTCTGCATTTTAGAAACGCGTGGCATCGCCCGCTGCACCTGGCAACGCTGTACATATTATATGTTGCACTTTGCAAACTGGGCCGGGGGAAGAGAAGGGGTGGGGTGGGGGTGGGGTGCTAAGGGTGCGGGGTTGGGGTGTGGGGTGTGGGGTAGGGCTTTCAGGGTAGAAGGAGAAACGAAAAAAGGACCAAAAGAAATTCTGATTTTGCTCACGACGCTTGACTGACTGTCCCACCCTGCCCGCTCGTGCCGACTGACTGCCTGTGAGTGATGTGTGTCATAAGTTGGACTACTCTGGACAACGTGTGTCTGTAGTACTGCCCCTTGCCTGTAATGGGCTCATCACAGGTAGACTGACTTGTCGAGCGAAGCTTTCTGATTGTGTTTCCGAACTTCAGACTGCATGCAATTATGGGCTAAACTGATATCGTAGACGGCGGCTACAGAGTCCTTGCGCGACAGTAAGACGAAATCAGAAGGCTGACGTACAGACTTCAGTCACTGATTGGTATACACGTAGAGAAAGTTGACATACAGACCTTACTGTTCGGAAGAACGGAGTTGTTGGTTTCTGCAGCCTCGGCCGAGACACGCACACAGCGTAACAATGTCAGCGTCTGTCAGTGCTGCGCGGCTCAGTGCTAGTCGGATTGCGTCGCTCAACGATGACTCGCCACTGAGAACAACACTCAAATACCCCTCCGCCCCACCCCTCGTCCTGGCATGTCATGTGGACTATTTGTTTTCATGCGCGGCTGGCACAAGACCTGGGAGACGACAGAAGAATGAGGGGGTAGGCGGTCGCTGCTAGCATCAAAAACCCAAACCCCCCAAAAAATCTGACACATTGGAATTCAGTTTAAATTTACCCTACACATGAGTTTTTTGGCCGCTTGAGTTTCGTGATTTTTACTGGTGAATTTTAAAGTAGTTCTAGGGTGTTATATGCGGTGTTATGTTTCACAAGAACACACAGCAGTTTTCTTTGAAATTTATCCGTCTCTGTGGTGTACGCCGGTGTAGCCCAGTCACCACCACCACCACCCTCCCCACCCCTCCTCCTTGCGCACTCGTACGTTCTCAGTCACTCACTCATCAAGCTTACACTGACTGTCTCCGTCTCAAGCAAAACGGCTGACAAAGAGGATTAAGATCAGAATATTTACTAATTCCAATAAAAGTTACTTGCGGATCAACAGACTGATCAGTTATAACAGTGCAACGCAGATCTGTCTCCTAAGGGCCCTCTCACACTAGCGTAACGCCACGCACGCAACGCTTGGTACATCGAGCGTGCGTGTCGCTACCCACGTAGCACGCGCGTGATCGTGCTCTCACACTAGCGTGACGTAGACAGCTACAAAAGTTTTTACAAGATGGCGTCGTACGGATCATCCGAAGAAGATGAAGTTCCTCTGCCAGGCTCATACTCGTTTCTGATTGGCTGCCGGATAGCAATAATTTACGCGCGTCATTGTCGCTTCTATCGGCCCGCGACAGAGATTTTCGTTGCGGACGAGACGCGCAGCAAGGGGTCTCACACTAGAATGCGCGGGAAAACTTATGCGTGCGACAGAAATCTTGCCGCGTCGCGCACACTTGACGCTAGTGTGAGAGGGCCCTAACTCGGAGTTGATTTAACACTTATCTACACTATGACTACAAAAGGCTAGACTACAGCTATAGAAAACAAGGGAAATAAGCAAATGGACACTAGGGATAGAGCAGGATTACAGCTGAAAGTACTCAGTTGGGAGTGGATAATTCCGTGAACGATTCAAACCGAAATTACGGTCACACTGAATGAAATTCAGTCAAAAGTCTGGTCAGTGATCAGTGAACAAACATTACACGTCGGCCCATTCTATAGACTCGAGGACGCTTTTTCTTGTGGAAAAACAAAATACTCGTAGCCCATTCTGTAGTCCTAAAGACCGGCTTTTGTGTAAATGGTTAGTCCCTTTCATATTTCTCTGCCACAATTTGCAGAGGCCATTGTCTCAACACTGGTACTTGAGAGTCCACATAGCAATGGGGTGCACCCGATTTATTGTGCATTGAGTTTTATAATAATAATAATAGTAATAATAATAATAATAAGAAGAAGAAGAAGAAGAATGGGGAT
Organism: Batillaria attramentaria; assembly: GCA_018292915.2. Taxonomy (NCBI): domain Eukaryota; kingdom Metazoa; phylum Mollusca; class Gastropoda; family Batillariidae; genus Batillaria; species Batillaria attramentaria. The sequence continues at coordinate 229,229 of JACVVK020000576.1, read as the reverse complement.
TTGTCTGGCGCCCAACCTCCTGCTGGAGCTCTGGGCGCCTCACAACAACGGAGTGGGAATACATACCCATGAGATGCACATGAAATACATGTCACATTACATACACATACTAGAGGAGCAAAGCCTCCTTGTCTCACTTGTGAGATGGGTCAAGGTCATTCAGAAAGTATGTTTGTAAAGCTCTGATCACTAGCTATCCTGAAGTAAGGTGTCTCTTGTGTTCATAGTTCCTAAGAAAAACGGCAAATGGCGATATAAACAGTTTTCCAAGGACAGCTTCTATGACCTTGAACATGGGCCAGTGACTTATCAGTGGCTATCATTGTGCCAAGTTTTATAGCTCTAGTGTTTGTAGTTTCTGTACAAATGATAATGTAAAATTTCACAAACGACAACTGTAATGACCTTGACCTTGAGTCAAGGTAACTCAAATGGGTATGTCTGCATAGGTCTCTTTGCTGTCTAGCAATGTACTTTGTTTGGTGCCTCTGCTGTTTGTTGTTTCCTAGAAAATGCTAACGTTAAAGTCTCCGCAAAAACATCTTCAATGGCCTTTACCTTGACTCAAGGAAATTGAATACAAGTATGCCAATACAGGTTTTGTCAATGTCTGCCTCTGGTACCCCTACATTCTGAGAAAATGGCAATTTTAAATTTCCAGTGAGACAGCTTTGATGATCTTGACCTTCAGTCAAGGTCATTCAAAATGGTATGTCTTGAAAGATCTTACTGCTGTTTATCAGCAAGCAAGGCTTGGTGCTTCTGGTGTTTATTGTTTCTGAGAAAACGCCAATGTTAAGGTTTTGGAAGGTTTTCCGCAAAACAGCTTGCATGGCCTTGACCTTGACTCAAAGTCACTGAATACAGGTATGTCAGTAAATGTGATGTCAATGTCTATCATCATGCGAAGTTTAATATCTCTGGCTTTTCTACATTCTGAGAAAATGCCAATGTAACATTTTCAAACAGACAGCTATAGTGACCTTGACCTCGGGTCAAGGTCAACCGTTATGGTATGTTTTGAAAGGTCTTATGGCTGTCTATCAGCGTGCCAAGTTTGGTGTTCATTAAAACATTTGTTTCTGGGAAATGCCTATGTTAAGGTTTTCGAAGGTTTTCCGCAAAACAGTTTGCATGGCCTTGACCTTGACACAAAGTCACTGAATACAGGTATGTCAGTAAAGGTGTTGTCAATGTCTATCATCATGCAAAGTTTGATGTCTCTGGCTTTTCTACATTCTGAGAAAATGCCAGTGCGAAAATTTTCAAACAGACAGCTTTAGTGACCTTGACCTTTGGTCAAGGTCAAATCAGTATGGTATGTTTTGAAAGGTCTTCTGGCTGTCTATCAGCACGCCAATTTTGGTGTATCTGCTATTCATTTTGTAGATTCTGAGGGAAAGGCCAAGGTTAAGGTTTACTGCAGACACACACACAGGACAGACAGACACACAGACAGACGACGGAGGGTTATTACATAGACTCACTTTGTTACACAAGTGAGCCAAAAATACACGTCACATACACGTTACATAAACACAGCTATGATACATCCTAAGTTCCTAACACGACATCGTAAAAATTAATGACAATGATGGTGACAGTGATGGTAGAGAAGTTAGTGTGTATAATACAGCCGGAAGAAATGAGATTTCAAAGCGGTTTTTAAAAGAGTCCGTTGACTCTGCAGGCGAACATTTTGTACGACCCTTGCCAAGGCGGATTGCCTTCAGTGGCATTCAGTCATTATTCGAAAATGCGTCGGAAAAATGTCTATTTTACTGTCGTGGCACGGCTCGAAATGTGAAAGGCAATGGAGATGGAGTAAGCCCCGTCGTTCCTTCAAAGATGGCAGCTGCCCGTCTTCCGGTGGCAAAGAAGCGGCAAGTGCTGTATCATGGCGGCCAGATAGAGGAAGAGCTCCATGTGGGTCAAGGATTCGCCCAGACACACGAGGGACCTGTAGAGAATGGGATAAACTCCTCATACCGGATCAGTTTACCGTCCGGACCGATGAACCTCTCAGGTCGGAACGTGTCAGGGTCTTCCCACACCTCAGGGTCGTGCAGAACGGAGTCCAGGTTGGGAATCACCGTGGCTCCCTTCGGGATTGTATATCCGGCAAAGCTGACGTCACACGCTGTTCCGTGGGGGACGTTCAGTGAGAGAAAATTGGCCATACGGAGAATTTCCTTCTCCGTGGCTTCGAGGTACGTCATTTTCGGTTTGTCTTGCATGGTCGGTCTTCGGTCGGCGCCGACGATCTCCGTGATCTCCTGATGACATTTCTCTTGGACGTCGGGGTGATGAAGAAAGTAGACGACAGCCCAACGCAGTGTGGGGGCAATCGTCTGGGATCCGCCGGCAAACAAGTGAAAGATAACCATCGGCAGGCTTTTCTCCGTGATGTAGGAGACTTTCTGATCGGCCTCGTCCTGCCGAACTCGTCTCAAGTAGGCCGTGATGAAGTCGTCCGGAGGATTGGAACCGCCGTCCAGCTCCTGGATATGCTGAGTGATGATGGGCTGGATGAGAGTGTCCATTAAAAGGCGGATATCCCTGACCAGGACGTGGAACTTAAAAGGGTCGCCAGGAATATACCGCACAGCTGGGATGAGACCAGCAACAATAGTGGCCTGGCTAGACATAACGGCGTTCATTGCCGTAGAGAATGGAACATATGTTGTTGGACACACTGATCTGTGTCAAGGGAGTCATGTCAAAGGGCTGGCCGTCCTTGCTGGCAATTGTCCGGATGTACTCGGTGACCTCCTCCTGAATCTTCTCCGCCAGGAGGTTCTTTCCCATTCCAAACTCTCGCAGGATCTCCACGCAAGCTTTCCTTACCGTCTTCCATTCTGCTCCAGAAGCGCTCACGACACCTTTCTCGCCCGACACCACGAAAGCAACCCCGATTTCGGGGTCTGTCGGAAAAGACGTCTGCTTGCTTGACAAGCGCCTCCTTGATGACCTTGTGACCGTTCAAGACGACCGTCAGCTGTCGGCCCATGTACAGGCTGAAGATGTCCCCGTACTGACGCCGCCATTTTCGGAACGTCTCCCGGGGATCTTTTCCCATCAGATGCAAGTGACCCAGTAGTGGCAGAGCGAAACCAGGTCCCGGGGGAAGGCGGGAAGATCGCCGGGAGTAGAGCCACAACAGCAGCGATAGCAACAGCACCACCCCGGTCAACAGTCGGGCGGTCGAGTCAAAGACAGTCATGTCGTGGGCAGTGAGTGAGCTGGTTGTAGAACGTACCGATACTCCCCGCTAGGGAATCTGAAATGTTTCGACACAGACTTCAGTTACTGCAGAATCCACTAGCTGCAACATTGCAGCTATGGTGATGCGGATTGTAAACTAAGTATGACAGTCTAAAATTAGTGTGTAGATACGAACAGACTGTGATGTAGTATATTAGGTCAGTACGCCCCCCCCCCCCCCCAAAACAAAAAAAACAAAAAAAACAAAAAAACAAAACAAAACAAAACAAAAAAACAAACAACAACAACAACAACAACAACAACAATAAAACAAAACAAAAACACCAAAAAAAACAAAACAAAACGAAACAACAACCAAAAACAAAAAACAAAACAACACAACACAACACAACACAACACAACACACAACACAACACAACACAACACAGCACAACAACAACAACAAGTTTTTATACAGCAAAACTTTTTCCACTAAAATCGAAATTATACTGCTTTGTCCATGGGAACTATAATGGGACGTGCCCTAGCTGACAAGAAAAGTGTAGGCCATTAATTTTGTCCTGAACCATGATGACTATGGCGCAGATATGATAGGACATAATGATGTCCGCCTGGACAAATACTCAGTGCAGGTCATAATGTCCCGACGATTCCAACAGTAGAGCGGAACACGCAGTCGGTGCAGTGGCCCAGGGCCCGTATGTAAAACTCGAGGTTAATTTAACCCACGGCTACGGGCCTAACCCAGACTAGGACAAAATTAAGAAACCCCAAAACAAAATTAACTAAAAAAAGAAGCGAAGAAAGAAAGTCACAAATCCTTCTATAACGGTATAGGCACCTTGCTGGAATGGACCCGCTTCCTGATTTAAAAAAAAAACAAAAAAAAAACAAAACAAACAAAAAACAGAAAATTTAATCCTAGAGCTAGTTTAGTTTGAGGTTAACCCCGACTTTTACATGCAGGCCCAGATTACTAACAAAGGATGGAGGGTTCTGAAGAAATTAAGAGTATAAAAAAATGTGGTCAGACTGGACAAAATATGTGAAAGAGGATTTTTTTCGAAAGTCGAGTGGTCAGGAACCAGTCACAAATTGCCTCCCTTACTGGAGCTTTGGACTGAAAGAATGTATAGCCGGTCGTAGATTTTGTAAATAACTCCTTCAAAATCGACTAAAAGTTATGAAATAGGGCAAGGCTGTCAACCAGATATTGTATTTTCTGCAGACATGCACTGCAAATTCTTTTGATAACAACAGTACGATTCCTTCACAATTCTTTCGATTACGCGCTAAATATGTCATATAAATATATATATATATATATATATATATATATATATATATATATATATAAGTAAATATGTCATGCGACACTTGGAAGGGATTATCGTGTTCTTACAGCGATCTCTTTGAATTTGTATGCGTTTCTTCCAGCACATACAAAGAAGACTTTTTTGGAAAAACAAACAACAAACAAACAAACAAACAAACTAACAAACAAACAACAACAAGTGATAAAGGTTTTAAGTGATAAAGAGGAGATAACACTTTTTTTGGTAGGAGAACAATCTTCGGAAATAGACTAAAATTTGTGGAATGGGCATGATTTTAAGTGATAAAGAGGAGGAAACACATTTGGGGGGGGGGGGGGATTTTAAGCCCTGCCTGAATACTGCCAACTCGACCCCCCCCCCCTCCCCCAAGCGTCGAGAGAAATTGAGAAGCGCGTGGCATTGTAAACTGCGCCTGCCGGCAGCGTAGTGCAGCTAAATTGTTCCGTGCCGACTGAGGGGGAAGGGGGAAGGGGTTGGGGGGGGGGGTTGGTTGAGGGTTTAACGCCCTTTTAAATCCCACCACGCGTAGGTGATAGTCAAGTAAGAGAGTAAGGTGAAACACTGGCCTAATGTAGGTTGGCGTACAGACTTAGCTGGTATACAAATGTCGAGAAAGGTAGTATACAGACCTTACAGTTGTGAAAAAACGGAGTTGTTGTCAGTTTCTGCTGCCCGGGCTCACAGAGACACCGACTTGGCACACTGCGTAGCTAGGTCAAGCCGCGGGATGCTGCTGCTACAGTAGAGAGAGATAGGCAAAGCGTTCGTCGGCCAACCTTCGTCGGGATTCCCCCACAATTTTCGCCGACTGCGCATGCGCGCATATTGAAGAGCCGACGAGCATCCGTATCTTCGTCGTAAAAACAGGCTGAAATCCGAAGATGAGTTCGTTCGCTATTTCTTGTCTTTTCTTAGAGGTTTGAAGGTTTAAACTGAGTTTTACTTTGTTTTGAACATCATATTTATTGACCGATATGATCTTTCGCATCGGTAACGGTACGGCGCTTGTACATTTTGGCCTGTGAAATGGGTACCATTTTTGGCAAGTTTGATCTACCATGATGGTAAAACATCGCACAAGTGACCTCCCTTGTCTCTCGTCAACCTGTGAAATGTCGGGATTTTTTTTTTTTTGCAGGATAGGTACAAAAAGTATTCGATTCAGTGTGCTCTTACTTTTGCTTCCGGCTGATAAACACTAATGTGTTGATGTAGAAGACACTTGATAGCATGCACGAGTACAAACAATTTATTGAAAAAACAATGACTCATACAGATCGAGTGAAGGGACACCACTCTGTCGCGAGAAGCCGTACCGCCGACGAAGGCCGCTGCTATGCTACAGATTTGTGCGCGCGTCTTCGGCTCCTAATCACGTCATGAAACGACGAAGAATGTTAGCCGACGAACGCCTGCTATCTCTCTCTAACTGACTGCGTAACTCCTCAACAGCTCAACAGCGTCTCATGCATTCGCCAGCCGCCGGCAACCACGCCCCCCCCCCCCTACCAATTCCCTCCCCCCTCCGCCTCCCTCAGCAGAACTTTACAACGCCCGGCAGACTTGTCACCCATTCCGGCAGTCGTCGGTTGATAGTTTAGTTCTTTGTTTACAACCACATCGTAAGGAAACTTTGATTTATTTGGAAATTTCAGCCCACAAAATGTGAAAAAAAATGCAAATCGAAATTCCGAAACGTAAATAGCTGAGCTGACCCTTCGCACCACGTGACTGTAATGTGTCCGTGTCCAGTGTGCGTGTGTGAGGATGCGTGTGATTTACGTGAGCGTTCGTGTTGGGTTCAGTTAGCGGCGATTTGAACCAATTCTGGTTTAAGTGCCTATACAATTATTATTATTATTATTATTATTTATTCCTCAGCTGTATGATTTACCGTCATCTCAAAGGCAGACTTCCTGTTTTCGTTGTCAACAAACAATTTAAACAAATAAAAGCGACACAAAAGGGACAGAAACCACTTAACTTTGACAAAGGACGGCACAGGTCGACGTTTCGGCTTACGCCTTCTTCAGGACATAAACAAATGGGACATAACTTCAACAAACAAGCAAAAGGTAACTCTGCGGACGTACTGACATACACGGGGCGCGGGGAAAAAAAAAAAAAAAAAAAAAAGTGTGGGCGAGAAAAGGACCAGAAAAAAATAGCAAAATTATCACAACACCCATCCTTAGGTGACAGAAGACCATGGACTGTGTAAGAAAAAAAAAATGTTGGGCAGAAAAGAACAAAAAAGAATAGTGAAAATTAGCAATCACAACACCCATCCTTTGGTGACAAGGACCATGGATTGTGTGTGAAAAAAGTTCAGAGGGTTATGTTACGGCTTTTCGTTTCAAACCACCCGGGGCCTGACTTCCCAGGCGCTGAATAATGTGCGTACTCCATGTCGCGTCTGTCCTGTGGCGTCACCGTGCATAAGCCACAGGCCAGTTACTGTCATGTTTAAGATGGAGGGCCTGCAGAATTGAAATGCAACGGCAACGGGTTTTATTCTGTTGTGTTAAACAAAAATAATAGAAAACAAAAATCTTTACTCATAACAAAACAAACGAAAGAAGAAACACAAACCAACCAACCAACCAACCAACAAACAAACCGACCAGCCCGACAAGCAACCAACCAACCAAACAACAACAACAACAACAGCAACAACAACAAACCCCCCCCCCCCCATCCCCATCCTTAAACAACACATCTTTCCAGACAGAAACAGCATAGCTTGTTTCAGTACAACACACAATAAAATTAGCTCATGTTGTTGTATATGCATGTGTACTTCTCAGTTGACACAACGTTAAAAAAAAAAAAAAAAAAAAAAAACACCCCCCCCCCCCACACAAAAAACCCCATCATCAATCATCATCGTCATCATTAGTTTCGGCAAGCGTGGTGAAGTGCCCAGTTGTATTTATTATGCACAATGGATACAAACATAACTCATCCGGCTGGGTCTTCATATCACACGTAAAAGCCGGTATGTCGTGTTGCTCAAGCTCATGTCACACGTTAAAGCCGGTACTGTCGTGTTGCTCAAGCTCATGTCACCACGTAAAAGCCGGTATGTCGTGTTGCTCAAGCTCATGTCACACGTAAAAAGCCGGTATGTCGTGTTGCTCAAGCTCATGTCACACGTAAAAGCCGGTATGTCGTGTTGCTCAAGCTCATGTCACACGTAAAAAGCCGGTATGTCGTGTTGCTCAAGCTCATGTCACACGTTAAAGCCGGTATGTCGTGTTGCTCAAGCTCATGTCACACGTTAAAGCCGGTATGTCGTGTTGCTCAAGCTCATGTCACACGTTAAAGCCGGTATGTCGTGTTGCTCAAGCTCATGTCACAACGTTAAAGCCGGTATGTCGTGTTGCTCAAGCTCATGTCACACGTTAAAGCCGGTTATGTCGTGTTGCTCAAAGCTCATGTCACACGTTAAAGCCGGTATGTCGTGTTGCTCAAGCTCATGTCACACGTTTAAAAGCCGGTATGTCGTGTTGCTCAAGCTCATGTCACACGGTTAAAGCCGGTATGTCCGTGTTGCTCAAGCTCATGTCACACGTTAAAGCCGGTATGTCGTGTTGCTCAAGCTCATGTCACACGTTAAAGCCGGTATGTCGTGTTGCTCAAGCTCATGTCACACGTTAAAGCCGGTATGTCGTGTTGCTCAAGCTCATGTCACACGTTAAAGCCGGTATGTCGTGTTGCTCAAGCTCATGTCACACGTTAAAGCCGGTATGTCGTGTTGCTCAAGCTCATGTCACACGTTAAAGCCGGTATGTCGTGTTGCTCAAGCTCATGTCACACGTTAAAGCCGGTATGTCGTGTTGCTCAAGCTCATGTCACACGTTAGTCACGTTGTAAAGCCGGTATGTCGTGTTGCTCAAGCTCATGTCACACGTTAAAGCCGGTATGTCGTGTTGCTCAAGCTCATGTCACACGTTAAAGCCGGTATGTCGTGTTGCTCAAGCTCATGTCACAAAGCCGGTATGTCGTGTTGCTCACACGTTAAAGCCGTTGTTATGGTGTATGTCGTGTTGCTCAAGCTCATGTCACACGTTAAAGCCGGTATGTCGTGTTGCTCAAGCTCATGTCACACTTAAAGCCGGTATGTCGTGTTGCTCAAGCTCATGTCACACGTTAAAGCCGGTATGTCGTGTTGCTCAAGCTCATGTCACACGTTAAAGCCGGTATGTCGTGTTGCTGAAGCTCATGTCACACGTTAAAGCCGGTATGTCGTGTTGCTGAAGCTCATGTCACGCGGGAGACGTTTCAGTTCGTGAACACATATCGGAAACGTCTCGAATACAGGCGGAGATATTGGAGCAGAGTCATATTGTGGCCGTACGTCACACGAGGAACACGGAAAAACGCCGTGTTCGTTGCTTTGTGCGGACTAAAACATCTACCATGTCACATGAGCGTAAACAACACGACATGCCGCGTGTAACATGTGACGTTAACTCCCAGGCACACAATGACATCAGGGCACTTCCAGCCTTAAGCTGCACTGGTCCGGACCTTTTTACGAGCACGCAAAAAGCACACTGTGTCAATGGAACGTGACATTCACGGCACGACGCGTGTGTAATAGCACCCAGACTTTCACTCAAACGTCCGTAGCTTTGTAAATATACTCCCGATGGGTCCATGACAAATTGTATTTGTCTAAACAGTTGCGCCACTGTCTAATCAACTGTACTTCAAGAGCGTCTACACAATGGGGCGCGCCCTATACTAATCACCAGACGTCCAATGTTCAACTGTCCGTTTTCAGTAGCATTTGTTCTTTCCGAAAATGCCTGGCTACAGCCGTGGCACAGCTCGGAATGTGAAAGGCATCGGGGTGAACGCAAGCCCTAGGATTCCTTCCAAAGATGGCAGCTGCCCGTCTTCGGGTGGCAGGAAGCGGAAGTGCTGTATCATGGCGGCCAGATAGAGGAAGAGCTCCATGCGGGCCAAGGACTCGCCCAGACACACGCGGCGACCTGTAGAGAATGGGATAAACTCCTCAGTTTACCGTCCGGACCGATGAACATCTCAGGTCGGAATGTGTCAGGGTCTTCCCACACCTCAGAGTCGTACAGAACGGAGTCTAGGTTGGGAATCACCGTGGTTCCCTTCGGGATGGTATATCCGGCAAAGCTGACGTCACAGGATGTTGTGTGGAGGACGCTTAGGGGGGCGACGCTGGCAATGCGGAGAACTTCCGTCGTCGTGGCTTCGAGGTACATCATTTCCGGTCTGTCTTGCATTGTCGGTCTACGGTCGACGCCGACGACCTTCCTGATCTCCTGGTGGCACTTCTCCTGGACGTCGGGGTGATGTAGAAAGTAGGCGACGGCCCAACGCAGTGTGATAGCTGTTGTCTCGGATCCTGCAGCAAACAAGTGAAAAATGACCATCGGTAGACCTTTCTCCGTGATGTAGGAAACTTTCTGATCGGCCTCGTCCTGCCGAACTCGTCTCAAGTAGGCCGTGATGAAGTCGTCCGGAGGATTGGGGCCGACGTCCAGCAGCTGGATATGCCGAGCGACGATTGGCTGGATAAAGATATTTAGCAAACGCCGAAGACCCCGGATGATGTCGTGCGTCTTAAAAGGGTCCCCAGGAATATGCCGCACAGCTGGGAAGAGACCTGCAACAAGGCTGGCTTGGCCAGCAATACTGGCGTCCATAGCCTTCATACAATCCTCGAATGCCTGATCATCGTAGTCGAATCGCTTGCCGTAGAGCATGGAACAGATGTTGTTGGACACACTGATCTGCGTCAAACGAGTCATGTCGAAGGGCTGGCCATCCTTGCTGGCGATTGTCCGGATGTACTCGGTGACCTCCTCTTGAATCTTCTGCGCCAGGAGGTTCTTCCCCATGCCAAGGTCCCGCAAAATCTCCAGGCAAGCTTTCCTTACTGGCTTCCATTCTGCTCCAGATGCGAGCACAATTCCTTTCTCGTCCGATACAAGATCATTCAACGGAAAAAACAGGTCTGTCTGAAAAAACGTCTGCTCGCTTGACAAGAGCTTCCTTGATGACTTTGTGACTGTTCAAGACGACCGTCAGCTGTCGGCCCATGTACAGGCTGAAGATGTCCCCGTACTGACGCCGCCATTTTCGGAAGGTCGCATGGGGATCTTTCCTCAGCAGGTGCACGTGACCCAGTAGTGGTAGAGCGAAACCAGGTGCCGGGGGAAGGTGGGAAGATCGCCGGGGGTAGAGCCACAACAGCAGCGATAGCAACACCAACATCCCGGTCAACAGTAGGGCGGTCGAGTCAAAGACAGTCATGTCGTGGGCAGTGAGTGAGCTGGCTGTAGAAAGTACAGATTGTCCCTGCTCGGGAATCTGAAATGTTTCAACACAGACTTCAGTTATTGAAAAAAACAAATGCGACGTAGCACCAATATAACAAATACGGTGCTAGTTGTATAAGCATGACGTTTCCTTAACTGCATGTTGTATACTAATCATGAGAGATTTAACATGACTCAGAAGATGAATACTGACTTTCTCAAAAGAAATAGATAAATATACGAAAGGTGTCCGGTCAAAATCGTTTTATAAAAAAGTACCGTCGAAAATTGTTCAGTTGCTGACTGCAACATGCACTAACCGCTGTCTACTGGAACTGTCTACTGCAAATACACATTGCTTAAGTTAACTGCTGGCTCTAACGTCTACAGCTTTTCAATGCTGGGTACACACATACCGCAGAGACGTAACTGAATACACGGGAAGATTATTGTGGACGTCCCTGCACAAGTCATACAAATATGGAGATGACAGGTGTCCACGGGTGCCTCATGGGGTGTATATGGACGACGGTGGGTGGGTGTTTGGGGGTTTAACGTCTTTTCCACCACATAGGGTGATATCAAAGACGGGGAAACGATGGAAAAAGCCAGCACAAATGTATATGGACTGGGAATGTAGGGGTACAGATAGGTTTTCAATATGGGTTTCACATATAAAAGTGAAAATGGGATTCGCATGGGTTCTACATTGTGGGATTCATCTGGGATTGAAGTGGAAGCCCACATTAACACCATTTCCTCCCTACATAGATCCCATAATTATGCCGTTTTCGGATCCTTTGAGGCGTCTACTTTGTTTGTACTTTCGGTTCCTCCGGCACACACACACACACACACACACACACACACACACACACACACACACACACACACACTCTCTCTCTCTCTCTCTCTCTCTCTCTGACCGTTGCCAGTCGTGGAAACGACAAGTGCGTGGCATGGCCTGTAGCGCTGTAGTGGAATCTGGGCTGTACCGACCTGTATTTTTCAGTTTCAGGGCGCCGCCTGCTGAATGCGTGTCCCCCGCCCATACTGTGCTCATGTGAACGCGATGTTTGCCCACGGAAACTTTCTGAACGTGAAGCAAAACTTCAGACTTGCATCATGCGTGATGCAGGCCACCGGATAGAAGTCCTTCATTCATCCTACTGAAAACAGATTTTTGTACAGACCTGAAAAGGCCAGCACAAATTAATATTAAAGCCGTGATTCGCCGACTGAACTCACGACCCAAACATTCCGGCAGTTCACCGAAAGCCCAACGCTCTACCATTCCGCTAGACCTAAGTGGTTTACAGACTACAGAACGTCAGTTGGCATACGGAGGTAGATCCATGGTAGACAAATACACAGTATGTATATGACATACAGTAAGCTGATGTACAAACCTTGCAGTTTTGGACAACGGATTCGTCAGTTTGTGCAGTCGCTCAGCAGAAGACACACTCGTAGCACCAGGGTAAAGGGGTCAGCGTCTGTTAACACAGCTCAGTGCTCGCGGACAAGTGGCTCGTGCATTCGCCGGTGTAACAGCAATGTACTCCACCTACAAAAAATCACTTCCCGACCAAATCAAGCAACCAACTCGGCAATAAACCAGCCAGCAAAAACAACTACAACACCACCACCACCACCATAACTTGACATCAACCACCCCGAAAATAAGAACTTGAAGAACGAGTATTGTCCCCCCCCCTCCCCCAACGAAAAAGAAGAAAAAAAAATCGTGTGCTACTGTCAAGCAAACACACGTTCTTTATTGACTTGAGATTCGGCGAACCCTCACCCTAAAAATTTGAATGTCTCCTTTCCGCCCAAGTGCCAGGTCTCACCTCTAAAAGTTGGTAATTAACAAACAACAACAACAACAACAACAAAAACCCAACAAAAAACCGCTGTGTACACTGTGGCCGTCTTATCAGGCTACTTGGTAACCTTTTGAGACCGGGTCATACCCGGCCCCTATTTACTGATATTTTGTTTACAACGTTGCACTGCTGTACTCCCCTTTTGTTCTTACTCCCGCTGTCCCTCTAGCCACCCGTTCTACCCTTCCCCGGCCACCCCTGTTGTTCCCTGGCCTTTGTTCCCTGGCCAGCCCTGTTTCCTGCCCACCAGCCGCACACGCGCAGTGTTGCGTATCCGCGGTGGCGCGCGTGTCAATCAGTTGTGTTTGTTTGTGTCTGTTTAGTGTCAAGTATCCCCGTAGTCCCTTCACTTAGAATAATTCTCTAAACGGCAGTAGTTTCCTGACAGTTTGTACATTTTAATCATGTTTTGTTTTTAGCGCTGTTTTGTAGTTTAATGGGTGTATTTTGTGATTCTAACCACTTTTCAAATGCGTGGTATCTGTCTTTGCGCTACTTTATCGGCGATAGAAAATTGTCTGTGTTTTGATGAGATCTTAAACTATTATAGTCTTAAAATACTTTTTCACGCTTTTTTAGGCGCACTTTGTTTGAAGTTTCTAGCTGTTATCTAACGCCCGCTGTGATTCGTTTTCCTTGTGTTAAGAAACACAAATTTCGCTGCGCCTGGCCCACGCGCTCTGCTTTTCGCTGTACTTGGGGCAGTGCTTTCTTTGTGGCCCGCGCTGGGTGCATAAGTAGCCTCGAGCTACGCCTCGATCACTACACAGTCGCCAGCCAGCCCTGCAGCGAGTCACTGCACGTGTCCACGAATTGTCGCTCTCCGCTCTGCCATTTGTACTGTTTTCCCGTAATAGGGGATTTGGTCTAGTGGTTAAGGCATCCGACTTCGGATCCTGAGCTGCCTGGTTCGAGTCCCCGGTGGGCAGGAATATGGTTGGATTTTTTCATACCATATCGAGTCAAATCCATGTGCAGACTCGTTTGCGGTGCCTGTCTCGCCTTCGTGTACACACGCACGCACAAATATCAAGTGTGCACGCTAAAAATCCCACGTTCATCTTTCGAAGAAGAGTAGGCTGTGGCCGGTGGCGTGGTAAAACAGAAATACTGTCGCACGCACCAGAGTGAATAGCAGGGTGGAGGTTTGCACACAAAGTAGCGCCTAGCGGCAGCAGGCTTTCCCTGCTTCGTCCTCCAGCCTTGCGGCGCCTAGAGCATCTCATTAGAGATGGATACGTGCGCCGAGGAGAAGTCTCCCATACCATACCATACCATACCATACCATAATAAAACTCATGTCATAGCGACCTCTGTGTTTGGTCTCCCTGCCTGCTGAATCGGACCCCTGACACCCGGTTACACTTTAATGTCACGAGATTCGGCGAGTGTGTAATAGTGTCAGGTGTCACGGTACACACGTAACTTGTGACGGATACAGAGACCAACAGACACCACTAGACCAAGCAACACCCTATCCCGGGCGTAATGTCAGTTAGTTACCATTCAAGATGATCTCTCAGGCACAAATGACACTGGGGCACTTCCAGCCTTAGGCGGTGTTGACCCGAATCACTGTATACGTACGTATGAAGCGCCCCAGGTCAATGAGGCTTAATCTTAGATGGGAAGCTCGGCTCGCATGTTACACCGAGTCGAAAATTAGCGACATGAGCGAACGAACTAGGCAAACACATTTTCTTCTTTTCTTTTATTATGCAATAGGGTGCATACAGTAATGTACCATGAACCGCAAAATACTTTCGAGCTTACACAAGTTTCAGCAGCACTGAACAGCTGCCGTATGATGATAGTAAAACATAATAAACCCAAACCAACAACAACAACAACAAGCTATGCGTTTGTCAACTATGAGTGCTTAGTCCATTTACCTATGTACTCCAGGGCCCGTGTGTAAAAGTCAAGGTTAGTTTAACCCACGGCTACAGGCCTCACCCAGACTAAATCAAAAGAAACCCCAAAACAAAATTAAATAAGAAGGGAAGCGAAAAAAGGAAGATTAAAAAAAAAAAATCCTTCGATAACGGCTTAGGCACCTTGCTGGAATGGGCCCGCTTCTTGATAAAAACAAAAACAAAACTGTAACCCTAGAGCTAGTTTCGTTCGAGGTTAGACTCTAACCCAGGGCTGAAAGCCCTACCCTCGACTATTACATACGGGCCATGGAGTCTTTCCGTGTGAAAATTACTCGTAGCCCATACTACGGTGTCCAGACCTGTTTTAGTGTGAGTGGCTAGCCCATTGTGTGCTCTTCTACCACGCTCACTAAACGTCATTGTCAAGGCACAGGTTTTTGAAAGACCACTTGACAATGGGGTGCAGCCTATATATTGAACACGTATTATTACATATATTCGATAAATGTTCAAACTGCTGTTATTTGTGGAACTCACTCATTCCCAAAATGCACAGGAAATGTCTGTTTACTGTCTTGGTATAGCTCGAAATGTGAAAGGCTTCGGGGTGTACGTAAACCAAGGATTCCTTCCAAAGATGCAGCTGCCCGTCTTCCGGTGGCAGAAAGCGGAAGTGCTGTATCATGGCGGCCAGATAGAGGAAGAGCTCCATGCGAGCCAAGGATTCGCCCAGACACACGCGGCGACCTGTAGAGAACGGGATAAACTTCTCATACCGGATCAGTTTCCGTCCGGACCGATGAACTCTCAGGTCGGAATGTGTCAGGGTCTTCCCACACCTCAGGGTCGTGCAGAACGGAGTACAGGTTGGGAATCACCGTGGTTCCCTTCGGGATGGTATATCCGGCAAAGCTGACGTCACAGGATGTTGCGTGGGGGATACTTAGGGGGGACGGTGCAATGCGGAGAACTTCCGTCGTCGTGGCTTCGAGGTACGTCATTTCCGGTCTGTCTTGCATTGTCGGTCTACGGTCGACGCCGACGACCTTCCTGATCTCCTGGTGACACTTCTCCTGGACGTCGGGATGATGTAGAAAGTAAGCGACGGCCCACGCAGTGTGGTGGCGGACGTCTCGGATCCTGCAATAAACAATTGAAGGATAACCATCGGCAGACTTTTCTCTGTGATGTAGGAGACTTTCTGGTCGGCCTCGTCCTGCCGAACTCGTCTCTAGGCCGTGATGAAGTCGTCCGGAGGAATGGATCCGCCGTCCAGCTCCTGGATATGCCGAGTGATGATGGGCTGGATAAAGGTATCCAGCAAAAGGCGAATACCCCGGACAATGTCGTGCGTCTTAAAAGGGTCGCCAGGAATATGCCGCACAATGGAACGAGACCTGCAACAAGATGGCCAGGCCAGCAACATTGGCGTCCATAGCCTTCATATATTCCTTGAATACTTGATCATCGTAGTCGAATCGCTTGCCGTAGAGAATGGAGCAGATGTTGTTGGACACACTGATCTGTGTCAAGTGAGTCATGTCAAAGGGCTGGGCGTCCTTGCTGGCGATTGTCCGGATGTACTCGGTGACTTCCTCCTGAATCTTCTCCGCCAGGAGGTTCTTTCCCATTCCAAACTCTCGCAGAATCTCCAGGGCAGCTTTTCTTACTGTCTTCCATTCTGCTCCTGATGCGTTTATACCTTTCTCGTCCGTTACGAGGAACACCAGCCCGAATTCAGGTCTATCTGAAAAGACGTCTGCTTGCTTGACAAGAGCTTCCTTGATGACCTTGTGACCGTTCAAGACGACCGTCAGCTGCTGGCCCATGTACAGGCTGAAGATGTCCCGTACTGACGCCGCCAGTTTCGGAACGTCGCCCGGGGATCTTTCCCCATCAGGTGCAAGTGACCGAGTAGTGGCAGAGCGAAACCAGGGCCCGGGGGAAGGCGGGAAGATCGCCGGGGGTAGAGCCACAACAGCAGCGATAGCAACAGCACCACCCCGGTCAACAGTAGGGCGGTCGAGTCAAAGACAGTCATGTCGTGGTCAGTGAGTGAGCTGGCTGTAGAACGCACATATACTCCCTGCTAGGAAATCTGAAACGTTTAAACACAGACTTCTGTTACTGAAAATCAAATGCGACTTAGCAGTAATATGATATTAGTATGAGAGTGATGTTTCCTCGACTTTATGTTGTATATAAGCATGGCGGCTTAACATGACTCAGAAGATGCGTACTGTTTTTCTCAAAATACGTAAGGTCAGTACGTACTTACTTACTTAGGCCCTTGGCTCCACGTGGAGCATAGGCCATCGACAACCCTTCGCCATCGCACTCTGTTCTGGGCTAGTCTTGCCACTCCAGTCCAGTTGGTACCCTGCTTACATAGCTCTGCCTCAGTGTCCCGCCTCCAGCTGTTGCGAGGCCGGCCTCTCTTCCTTTTCCCCTGCGGGTTCCATGTCAGGGCTTGGCGTGTGGTGCTGGATGCTGGCTTCCTGAGGGTGTGTCCAATCCAGCCCCACTTCCTCCGCAGGATCTGCTTGGCCACTGGTTCCTGCCCCGCTCGCTCCCACAGCTCTTCATTCCGGATCTTCTCTGGCCATCGGATGTTGAAGATGCGCCTCAGACAGGTGTTGAGAAATGTCTGGATCTTCTGCTGCATCGTCTTCGTTGTCCTCCATGTTTCGCATCCGTAGAGCAGAACTGACTTCACGTTGGAGTTGAAGATGCGAAGTTTGGTTCTTATGCTGACAACTTTGGATGCCCAGACGTTCTTCAGCATGACCATTGCTGCCCTTGCTTGCCGATTCTGGCTGTGACGTCTCGGTCTGTGCCTCCCTGTCCATCAACCACACTCCCCAGGTAGACAAAAGACTCCACCTCCCTGATGGGCTCTCCACCGACTGTGACTGGTGTGTTGGCAGTGGTGTTGATCTTCATCAGCTCGGTTTTCTTCCTGTTGATCTTGAGCCCTGTTCCGGCTGATGTGGCTTCCAGGCACGTAGTCTTGTCCTGCATCTGGCTGTGGCTGTGAGACAGGAGCGCCAGGTCGTCCGCGAAGTCGAGGTCATCCAGCTGCGTCCAGAGTGTCCACTGTATCCCGTTTTTCCTGCCTGCTGTAGTGGTCTTCATGATCCAGTCGATGACCAGGAGGAAGAGAAACGGGGACAACAGGCATCCCTGGCGGACTCCGGTCTTCACCTCGAAGCTTTCTGACAACTGGCCGGCATGGGCAATCCTGCAGCTCATGTCTTGGTAGGTGCACTGGATCAGGGAGATGATCTTCCCGGGAACTCCATAGTGCCTTAGCAGCTTCCACAGCGCCTCTCTGTCTACACTGTCGAAGGCCTTCTCATAGTCTATTTGATGTAGAGGGGGAGTTCCACTCCAGTGACTGCTCCACAATGATGCGTAGGCTGGCAATCTGGTCAGCGCAGGACCTGTTCCTGCGAAAGCCTGCCTGCTGGTCTCGGAGCATGGGGTCGACTGCCTCTCTCATCCTCTCCAGTAGAATTCTGTTGAGAACCTTGCCTGGCACTGACAGGAGCATGATCCCTCGGTAGTTGCTGCAGTCCCTGAGGTCCCCTTTCTTTGGCAGCTTGATGACGATCCCTTCTTTCCACTGGGCTGGCACCTCTTCCTTCTCCCATATCTTGCTGAACAGGCTGTGCAGCATGTTGACGGCTGTCTCTGTGTCTGCTTTAATGGCTTCTGCTGGTATCTCGTCCGGCCCTGCAGCTTTCCCATTTCTCAGTGTCATGATGGCTTTCCTGATCTCCGCCTTAGAGGGCTTGTCGCAGTTGATGGGTAGTTCTGTCTCAGCTGGTGGGATGTCTGGTGGTGTTTCAGGGATGGGGCGATTTAACAGCTCCCTGAAGTGTTCTGCCCATCGCTTCAGCTGTTCCTCAGTTTGTTGTCAGTGGGTGCCCGTTCTTGTCCTTCACTGGTTTGTCTGTCTGCTGAAATTTGCCCGCGAGCTTCTTGGTCACCTGGTACAGGTCTTTTAGATTCCCTTGTCGAGCTGCTTCCTCTGCTTGACTGGCCAGGTTGTCGATGTAGTCCCTCTTGTCCTCCTGGTGCTCCTCTTCACTTCTCTGTCAGCTGCTGTGTATTCCTCTTGTGCCTTTGCCTTAGCTCTTCTTGTTCGGCTCGTGTTCAGTGCAGTTTTCTTCTCTTTCCTAACTTCCAGCTTCTGGATGGTATCAGCAGATATCCATTCCTTATGTTGGGTCTTTCTCTTGCCAAGGACCTCTTCGCATGTGTCGTGCCAGAGTTTCTTGCTGTGTTCCCACTGTGTCTCGATGTCCATTTCACTGTCTTCTATCAGGTCTTGCAGTGGCTGGAACCTGTTGGAAAGCTGATCCGGAATGCTGCTTGTGTGTCTGTGTTCCTGAGAAGTCCAACGTTGTACCTGGTCCGTGTGCTGTTGGCGTTGGTGTGCCTCTTAAGCCGAAGTCTCAATGTTGTTGCAAGAAGGTGGTGGTCTGATGATACATCGGCACCCCTCATCACACGCACATCCCGCCACGATCTCCTGAACTTCCGGCTGATGCAGATGTGATCAATCTGGTTCTCCGTGACATGGTCCGGCGATCTCCATGTGGCCTTGTGGATGCGCTTGTGTGGGAAGATGCTGCCCCTATCACTAGCTGGTTCAGGGCACAAAAGTCTGCAAAGCGCTCGCCATTTTCGTTCATCTGTCCCAGTCCGTGTGTTCCCATGGTGTCCTCATAGCCTGTGTTGTCTGATCCAATCTTGGCGTTGAAGTCTCCCATCAGTATGGTCATGTCCTTGGCTCCTCCTCTATCTATCACTGTCTGCAGTTGTTGGTAGAAGTCATCTTTTTTCTCCTCTTCCGCATCATTGGTGGGAGCGTAGCACTGGATGATGTTCAGCTTGATGTCTTTTTTCTTGGTGATGAATTTGGCTGTGATGATGCGGGAGTTGACAGGTTCCCAGCCGATGAGTGCCCGCTGTGCCTCCGGTGCCAGCATCAGGGCCACGCCCTCAGTGTGGGGTCTCCATCCTCTGTGTGTCCAGAGTACAGCAATTGCTCTCCCGATGAAAATCTCAGCTGTCCTGTCTGTAGCCACCTTGTCTCACTCAGTCCAGTACTCCTATCTTGTAGTTCTTCATCTCTCTTGCTACTTGTATGGTCCTTCCTACTTCATACATTGTCCTGATGTTCCATGTGGCTACTCTCGTTGTTGTCCTGGGTGTTAGAAGGGGGGTCGGCCTTGCAGCTTCCTTTCGGCTTTCACTGCAATGCGTCATAGGTCTCCGGGATGGAGACCCTTCCTCGCCCAGGTGAATGTCTCGGTTTGTTGCTGTCGATGCTTCAGTAACTTAGTGTTTTTTACAGGTAGGGCTGTTAACCCTACGCAAACCCGTTTAGCCTCTTGGAGAGGTGGTCCACATTCGTCTGACCTCTACCCTTCGACCTGTCCAGCTTGGGTGACCCTGCCAGGAGCATGTGCTCCTGCTGGCATAGTTCTCTGGGTCATTGAGGTACACAAGCCACTACCCCACGACAAGGGTTGGACCATGTAGGGAAGGTCAGTACGTACAACCTGATAAAAAAATCTCAGCAATAGATGTACTGTGCAAATCAAGTTCTTCATTGTTGACTGCAAATCTACATGCACTAACTGCTGTCTACTGAAGTCATTCTCTAAGTGTGTAAGAATAAACGTCTACAGCTTTCCAATGCTGGGTATAAACACAACCGCAGAACGGTAACAATACACAAGAAGACCATTTTGGTCGTCCCTGCACACTGCATACAATGTGTGGTATGCGCGCGTGACTGAGCACTGAGTTGGAATATGAGCTGCATGTGTTATCATGCATGTCAGTGTATCCGTCGTCGTCGGATCGCCGCGCGCGTACAGGAAAGTGGTTCATACGTAGACAAATGGCCGATTGCCGCCGTCAGGTCCACACATACTGTGCTGTCTGCTGTGCAATTATGCGCTGCGCAATTGGACACCCCAACTCGAGCCCGCTGAGCGTTGGCAGTCGTGAGTGAAAACACCAAATGCGTGACATGGCCCGCAGCGCTTTAGTGGGCTACGCGACGGTATTAGGTTTCGGGGCATGTAGTAACCAGTTGGCTAAATATAGTAGAAAATCTTTGCCCCTTTTAAAATTTGTGTGCAGAGTAAAAAAATGGCAATCTGGTGCTTTTTGTTGGCTTTGTAAACAAGTTTCATTCCAGGTAATAGTAAAATTAGGGGAAAATGAGGCTGGTTTGTGGACTATTTGTATTCATACGCGGCTTGCACAGTAGCCAGCACTGAGACGACTGTGGAATGAAGGGGTATGTGGTCGCTGCCAACATTGCCAAAAAACGGAACATTGGAATTTGTTTAAATTTCCTCTACACATGAGTCTATGGCTGCCTGATTTTTGTGAATTTTTTTTTGGTGAATTTTAAAGCATTTCTAGGGTGTCACCTGCAGCGTTATGTGTAAGAGGAATATATAGCGTTTTCCTCCAGATTTGCATCTGTGTCGAGTAGCCAAAATTCGGTTCTGCCGACCTGTATTTCAGCAGAGCATGTATACACTGAGAGGGTCACTGAAATCCCCGGCGCGCGCAGCGTTGTGGGCGCAGCGAAGATTTGTGCGCGAGGACAGGCCGGGTGGGTGGGTGGGTGGGTGGGTGGGTGAGTGGGTGGTTTAACGTCCTTTTCCACCACATACGGGTGAAATCAAAGACGGGGCAACGATGAAAAAGCCAGCACAAATATTTGGCCTCAGCCGGGATACGAACTCACGATCGCGCCGTGTCCAACGCCCTACCATTCGCGGGCCACCCCGGCTGGCAGGCAGAGCTGCAAACAGTACACGGTCTTTGCACAAACACAATGCCATTATTCGCGCGCGGACGCCGCGCTGCGTGCAGAAGACGTTTACTGATACTAGTCAAATGCACAACAGACACCGCAAGACATTTGCGAACTGAAATTTCGAGCAACGTGCCATAATACCTTTGTGTTTGCCTGATTGCAAACTGTCAATGACTGACATGAAGTCTGCATAGTCAGTATACCGGGCACCACGAGGCGGCTCACTGAGTCAGTCGAGGTGTAATTACGAGAACAAGAGCTTACCTTCCTATATCTTGCGGCTTTGAAAAACGCAATCCTGTTCCGGGACCTTCGATAACTCCACGCCCCTGCGACGATGGCCAAGTCGGGCTAACTGAGACCGAGCCGAGCTAAGTGATACCTAAGAAGGAAAAAACAAAAATACTCGGTGTACATTTTCAGCCTGTTTCGAGATCAGTTATTGCCTGCATGAGTTGTCCCCCGTGCATACACAGACCTGCATCATGCATGCATTTTTCGTGGCAGCTTTGTGCTCTGCCACGAAAAATGCGTGCTTGTTGCGGCAAGGGAGACAATTCATGTAGGCAATAATCTCTAAACAGGCTGAAAATGTACTGTGCTGGTGAATGCGACAGTTTTCACCGCTTCTGCACACACTGTCAAATAACACGGGGACCTCAAAGTTGTTCGCAACTGTCCACTTTCCTTGTCACCGAGTATTTTTGGTTTTTTTCCTTCTAAGGTATCACTTAGCTCTGCTCGGTCTCGGTTAGCCTGATTTGGGCGTCATCGCAGGGACAAAAGAGAAGCGCGGACCCGGTACAGGGATGGTGCAGGTCGTTATTGCAATTATCCCTAGCAGCTCGCCCCCCCCCCCCCCCCCCCCCCGCGCACAACTTGAATCGCTTCGAGCGGGTTGATGCAGGCCTCGCGAAATTGCCGGGAGTTGGCCCTCCTCAGTGTATACATGCTCTCTGATTTAAGTTACAGCGCGCCTGCGTGTCCCCCGTCCATACTGTGCTCATAATATAAACACGATGTTTTGCCCAGCGAACGTGTTTCTTCAGACTTGCATTATGCGTTACCATGTCGACCACCGGGTGGCCGACACAGACTCAGTCCTTGATTCATCCTACTGACAACTATGCCGGAAAAGTTGTTGTACAGACCGGCGAACTCATGGATGGATGGGTGGGTGTTTAGGAGTTTAGCGTCCTTTTCCACCACGTATGGGTGATATCACAGGTAAAAGGCCAGCACAAACATCAACTGGCTCCGGTCCAGCTCAGTGGGACCCGCCGACTGAGCACATGACCCCGGCCAGCATTCACTGACAGCTGAACTGCATGAGTCCAACGCTCTACCATTCCGCTAGACTAATTGGTACACAGTGTACAGAAAGTCAGTTGGCATACGGAGGTAGATGGTAAACCGACAGATACACAGTATGTAGGTATACAGACTGACATACAGTAAGCTGATATACAAACCTTACAGCTTCGGAGAACGGATTCGCCAGTTTGTGCAGCCGCTCAGTAAGGAGGTTTAGCGCCCTTTAGCGCTGCTGCTTCTGCTACTCAGTGCTCGCGGACCAGTGGCTCGTCCATTCGCCGGTGTAACAGCAGTGTACTCCTCCAGCCAAAATCACTCCACCACCACCACCACCACCACCACCACCACCACCACCAACCAGCTCCAAACCAGAACTTGAAGGGCGAATACTATCCCCCAACCCCTCAAAAAAAAAGAAAAAGAAAAAAGGCTCTTTTCACTCCCACTGTGTCCCAGTCACTCTGCAACGGCTCGCTGCCATTTCTGTATACATGCCGGTGTTACTGCCAAGCAGACACACGTTCTTTATTGTAATGAGACTATTCGGCAAGCGTGTAATAGTGTAATAGTGTCAGGGGTACACACGTAACTTTTTTTGTTTGTTTTGTTTTTGTTTTGGAACCTCAGTTGTAGGCCCTCTTTATGTCTGGCATTCGTGAGACAGGGAAAACTTTGTGTCCCAGAGAATCTACTTGCATGTTCGCCCTGTAGAGGTACCACAAGTCAAATCCTGCACTAACTAAAACATGACCCGAGCTATTGGCGGAGTTGTCCACGTTCAGTGAATTTATTTGACAAAACGGAAAAGCAAAATCCCAGCAAAGGATTAATAAAACATACAAGTCCAAGATTCAAGGAGAAAAGCAGTATTGCGAAATCCACTACTGTTTTGGGGCTGAACCCGCCACGAACAGGAAGCCTGACCGACAGGATTCCTGTTCAGCGCCCAAAAGTAGGGAGAAAAAGTGGACAGCTCCTCTCGCCAAAGCTCAAACGCCGTAGCAGGCGTACTCAAAAGGTAAACCGCAGACTGGACAAAACACGAGACGGTGAACTCGCAAGCCTGTTGGAAAGAAGTGCGGGGGAACTCCGCTCCGTGTCCTAGGCGAAACCAAATCGAGAGAGGGTAGGTGTTGCTTATCGTGTGCATCTTCCGGGTAAGCCAGGAGGTACCCACTTCCTCTATAAGCCATAGAAGGGTATATTTTAAGGTAAAAGAGGTTAAGGTCAAATTGGATGCTTGTAATGTTCTTTTTGGCTATCGAGGACATGAGATCAAGGCCACTGTAAGTAAGATTAACCATATCATTTTGATTGGGAAATGTGTGTGAGCAAATTTAAAAAACGATATGCTGCATACCCCCTAGAAATAATTTTCAATCAACAAATTCAGTTAAGAAAACTTTAAATCTGGTGGGGTTTTTCCCCTTGCTTTTGTTGCTTTTTTGTTTTTTAGGTTTTTTTTTGGGGGGGGGGGGGGAGGGAGGGGTTTGTTGTTTTTTTGTTCGTTTGTCACATGTCCATCATCAGTAGACAAATTGTAGTGTTGTATTCAGAACCAATGAAGACGGTACGCTCAGCCAAGTTAAAAAGAAAAAAAAAAAAAAAAAAAAAAAAAACACAGAATGAAGAAACATTATTTTATGGACACCGCTACACAAAGCAACACGATAGCCCGGGCGTAACGCCAGTTAACATTCAAAATGAACTCCAGGGCACAGATGGCTCGGGTCACTGTATACGTACGCATAATGCGCCCCAGGTCAATGCCGCTTAATCCAGCTCTAAGCTGGGACGTTCAATCAGTGGTTCGCGTGTTATACCGGCTAACAACTAACTAGACAGGCACAGTTTTCGTTTCTTTTATTGAGCAGGAGGATGCATACATTAATTTTGTACAATTTACTGCGACTACTTTCGACCATACACAAGTTTCAGCAGCACTGTACAGCTGCCGTATGATGATAGTAAAAATGCAGCTGTACATTTGTCAGGTGTGAGTGTTTAGCTCGTAACGTATTATTACATGTACATGTTTTTCAGTGGCATTCACTCATTCCTGAAGTGCACAGGAAATGTATGTTCAAAGTCGCGGCACAGCTCGGAATGTGAAAGGCTTCGGGGAGCAAATAACCCCCAGTATTCCTTCCA
Source organism: Batillaria attramentaria (assembly GCA_018292915.2). Lineage (NCBI taxonomy): Eukaryota > Metazoa > Mollusca > Gastropoda > Batillariidae > Batillaria > Batillaria attramentaria. The sequence continues at coordinate 204,278 of JACVVK020000576.1, read as the reverse complement.
AAGATGGCATCTGACCGTCTTCCGGTGGTAGGAAGCGAAATTGCTGTATCATGGCGGCCAGATAGAGGAAGAGCTCCATGCGAGCCAAAGATTCGCCCAGACACACGCGGCGACCTGTAGAGAACGGGATAAACTCATCATACCGGATCAGTTTACCGTCCGGACCGATGAACCTCTCAGGTCGGAATGTGTCAGGATCGCCCCAAACCTCAGGGTCGTACAGAACGGAGTCCAGGTTTGGAATCACCATGGTTCCCTTCGGAATGGTCCATCCAGATATTCTGACGTCACAAGGTGTTGCGTGAGGGATGTTCAATGGGGCGATATTGGCAATGCGGAGAATTTCCGTCGTCGTGGCTTCGAGGTACGTCATTTCCGGTCTGTCTTGCATGGTCGGGCTTCGGTCAACGCCGATAACATCCACGATCTCCTGTGACATTTCTCCTGGACGTCGGGGTGATAAAGAAAGTAGACGACGGCCCAACGCAGTGTGGTTGCTGTTGTCTCGGATCCTGCAACAAACAATTGAAAGATAACCAACGGTAGACCTTCCTCCGTGATGTAGGAGACTTTGTGATCGGCCTCGTCCTGCCGAACTCGTCTCAAGTAGGCCGTGATGAAGTCGTCCGGAGGATTGGGTCCGCCGTCCAGCTCCTGGATATGCCGAGTGACGATGGGCTGGATAAAGGTGTCCAACAAAACGCGGTAATCACAGATTGTTTTGCGAGCCTTGAACGGATCCCCAGGAATATGCCGCACAAATGGGAAGAGGGCTCCAACAGAACTGTCCTGGTTAGCAAGGACGGTGTCAATCGCCTTCATAAAATCCTTAAATTCCTGATCATCGTAATCGAATCGCTTGCCGAAGAGAATGGAACAGATGTTGTTGGACACACTGATCTGTGTCAAGCGAGTCACGTCAAAGGGCTTTCCGTTCTTGCTGGCGATTGTCCGGATGTACTCGGTGATCTCCTCCTGAATCTTCTGCGCCAGGAGGTTCGTCCCCATTCCAAAGTCTCGTAGAATCTCAAGGCAAGCTTTTCGTACTGTCTTCCATTCTGCTCCAGATGCGAGCACAATTCCTTTCTTTTCGGATACAAGATCATTCAACGGAAAAAAGGGTCTGTCGGAAAAGGCGTGTGCTTGCTTGACAAGCGCTTCCTTGATGACCTTGTGACCGTTCAAGACGACCGTCAGCTGCCGGCCCATGTACAGGCTGAAGATGTCCCCGTATTGACGCCGCCATTTTCGGAACGTCTCCGGGGGTCTTTTCCCATCAGATGCAAGTGACCGAGTAGTGGCAGAGCGAAACCAGGGCCCGGGGGAAGGTGGGAAGATCGCCGGGGTAGAGCCACAACAGCAGCGATAGCAACAGCACCACCCCGGTCAACAGTAGGGCGGTCGAGTCAAAGACAGTCATGTCGTGGTCAGTGAGTGACTGTGGAACGCGCAGGTACTCCCAGCTAGGGAATCTGAAATGTTTCAACGAAGACATCAGTTAGAGCTTAACGAATTGCGTGCGAGGTAAATCAGTCTGCAAACGTTTAGTTAGTAAAGTTGGAAATTCCTAACCCAAAAGAGGCGAGGAGACTTTCAAGGTATATCACTACACTCACTTCCATCACCGTTTCGTTCAAGTCAAGGTTATAATTACATAGGTCTGTACTGAGGCCGCAGTCCAACGTAACGCATGCAGTCTGAGGGATTAAAGTGCTGGCTACAGTATAATGTTTCAAGCTATTCAGTCATGGGTACACACATACACGCACACCCCAGGATGGTAACACAATACAACCAGGACAAGTTATCCAACGACTCTACGTCCGCAGAAATGCAAAACCCGCAACGCCTGGCTGCCTGCTGCAATTCTTCTTTTTGAAGGGGCTAATGGTACCATGTGTATGCTCACAGATCGGTCTGCCGAGTTGTTTTCGTGGTATCTACCATCATCACACCACTAAGAAACCTACACGCTGACAGCGCCTGTAATGCTGGCACTGACTCAGTAGGAGCGTACTCGATCATGACGCGGCGACCACACTGAGCACTCCAGTATTGTAACAACAGTCAACAGAATTTGAATGTTCGACCGCTCGCGTAAAGTGTAAACAGCATTGTGTCGCCTAAAGAGCTGTACTTGTCATCAAGATAGAGAGTACTGCGGGCGTACAGGCGCACTCAGTCACGAGCGAAACTGTCCCCGAAACATAATTTGGCGTCGCAAAGATGAAATTAGCCCGTCTAAGTTAAAAACAAACAAACAAGAGCAACAAAACATCAACAGGAGCAGCAGCAGCAACAACTGATAACACCACCACCACCACCACCACTATCAACAACAACAACAACAGCATCAGCAGCAGCAGCAGCAACATTAACAACAACAACAACAACAACAACAACAACAACAACAACACACACACACACACACACACACACACACACACACACACACACACACACACTGTGCTGACCCGACACTATGATCTGTCAGGCCCTACATTTCGCTGACTCAGTGTGCCTTGTCGTACTGTGTTCGTCTTATGAAAGGGGCACAGCGAATCTTTTTGACGTGTTTCTGAACGATATCAAAGTAAATAACAATAATAATAGAGCCAGTCCTTGATTCATCCTGCTGACAGTATGTTTGTATACAGACAAGCAGTAAGCTAACCTACAGACCTAGTTAGTATACTGACCTTACACATCCGAGAGGCACCGGGATTTGTCAGGTTTCGTAGCCGGGAACACTGACACACTTAACACACACGGGTAAACAGGTCAACGTTTTTTTTGTTTTGTTTTTTTTTTTAGCTCTACTACAGTTACGCTGTGCTAGTTGGACTGCGTAGCACGCAGACAGCCTTTATCGCTGGTAAGGCACAAACCGCTGTGTTTGCGTGTTGTGCAGAACTTGCGTTATTCTAAATCATGCAGACACACTTTTTATTGTCATGAGATTCGTCGAGCGTGAAGTACACTACTCAAATAAATGCAAGGACCACCTTCAACTGTTGATGTTTGGAAATGGAAGGTCATATTTCGTCAGCGCTCCGGGATGCCCCCCCCCCCCCCCTCCCCCACCCGGACAACATCTTCGAGTTCTTGAAGGAGTCCAACTTGTTTTATAAAATATAGTCTCTTAAAATTATGGACTTTCCTTGACTGACTTGTTTAGTTTCATAGACTTTGATGTGCAAAAACATGTTTATATCATTTAAACCAGACATATTTTCAACATATACACTGGTGAAAAAAAAAAAGTCAAGGACCACCTTGAATTCTACATGCTGTTTTTAAATGGTCATATTCCCAAACATTGTTAATACAGATGAACCAAACTCCGCAGCTGTGTTAACAACAAATCAGATGATGCTGTGAAAGCAAAAAATCTTGCACATCCACTTCCGGTACATCGGGCCGGATGCTTAATTATTCAGCTAAGTGCCAAAAATTCAATCACACTTAACTTATCTGCAAATGCGCAAAAGCATGTTTTTAACATAATGATGACATGGGTGTGGAAGAATGAATGTTTGGCTTTGACTTCTGCTCATTTGTTTCCCTTTGCAAGCTGGTGTGGTTTCTTAATATGGCATGGCAACATCGTCGTAGTCGAATCGCTTACCGTAGAGAATGGAACAGATGTTGTTGGACACACTGATCTGTGTCAAGTGAGTCATGTCGAAGGGCTGGCCGTTCTTGCTGGCGATTGTCCGAATGTACTCGGTGATCTCCTCTTGAATCTTCTGCGCCAGGAAGTTCGTCCCCACTCCAAATTCTCGTAGGATCTCAAGGCAAGCCCTCCGTACTGTCTTCCATTCTTCCCCAGATGCGTTCGCGATACCTTTCTGGTCCGTCACGAGGAAAGCGAATCCGAAGTCGGGTCTGTCGGAAAAGACGTCTGCTTGCTTGACAAGCGCTTCCTTGATGACCTTGTGACCGTTCAAGACGACCGTCAGCTGCCGGCCCATGTACAGGCTGAAGATGTCCCCGTACTGACGCCGCCATTTTCGGAACGTCGCAAGGGGGTCTTTCCCCATCAGGTGCAAGTGACCGAGTAGTGGCAGAGCGAAACCAGGGCCCGGGGGAAGGTGGGAAGATCGCCGGGGGTAGAGCCACAACAGCAGCGATAGCAACAGCAACATCCCGGTCAACAGTAGGGCGGTCGAGTCAAAGACAGTCATGTCGTGGGCAGTGAGTGAGCTGGCTGTAGAACTTACAGACATTCCCTGCTCGGGAATGTGAAATGTTTCAACACAGACTTCAGTTATTGAAAAATCAAATGCGACGTAGCACCAATATAACAAATACGGTGCTAATTGTATAAGCATGACGTTTCCTCAACTGCATGTTGTATACTAATCATGAGAGATTTAACATGACTCAGAAGATGAATACTGACTTTCTCAAAAGAAATAGATAAATATAAATATACGGAAGGTGTCCGGTCAAAATCGTTTCATAAAAAAGTTACCGTCGAAAATTGTTCAGTTGCTGACTGCAACATGCACATGCACTAACCGCTGTCTACTGGAACTGTCTACCGCAAATACACATTGCTTAAGTTAACTGCTGGCTCTAACGTCTACAGCTTTTCAATGCTGGGTACACACATACCGCAGAGATGTAACTGAATACACCTGAAGATTATTGTGGACGTCCCTGCACAAGTCATACAAATATGGAGATGACAGGTGTCCACGGGTGCCTCATGGGGTGTATATGGACGACGGTGGGTGGGTGTTTGGGGGTTTAACGTCCTTTTCCACCACATAGGGTGATATCAAAGACGGGGAAACGATGGAAAAAGCCAGCACAAATGTATATGGACTGGGAATGTAGGGGTACAGATAGGTTTTCAATATGGGTTTCACATATAAAAGTGAAAATGGGATTCGCATGGGTTCTACATTGTGGGATTCATCTGGGATTGAAGTGGAAGCCCACATTAACACCATTTCCTCCCTACATAGATCCCATAATTATGCCGTTTTCGGATCCTTTGAGGCGTCTACTTTGTACTTTCGGTTCCTCCGGCACACACACACACACACACACACACACACACACACACACACACACACACACACTCTCTCTCTCTCTCTCTCTCTGACCGTTGCCAGTCGTGGAAACGGCAAGTGCGTGGCATGGCCTGTAGCGCTGTAGTGGAATCTGGGCTGTTCCGACCTGTATTTTTCAGTTTCAGGGCGCCGCCTCCTGAATGCGTGTCCCCCGCCCATACTGTGCTCATGTGAACGCGATGTTTGCCCACGGAAACTTTCTGAACGTGAAGCAAAACTTCAGACTTGCATCATGCGTGATGCAGGCCACCGGATAGAAGTCCTTGATTCATCCTACTGAAAACAGATTTTTGTACAGACCTGAAAAGGCCAGCACAAATTAATATTAAAGCCGTGATTCGCCGACTGAACTCACGACCCAAACATTCCGGCAGTTCACCGAAAGCCCAACGCTCTACCATTCCGCTAGACCTAAGTGGTTTACAGACTACAGAACGTCAGTTGGCATACGGAGGTAGATCCATGGTAGACAAATACACAGTATGTATATGACATGCAGTAAGCTGATGTACAAACCTTGCAGTTTCGGACAACGGATTCGTCAGTTTGTGCAGTCGCTCAGCAGAAGACACACTCGTAGCATCCAGGGTAAAGGGGTCAGCGTCTGTTAACACAGCTCAGTGCTCGCGGACAAGTGGCTCGTGCATTCGCCGGTGTAACAGCAATGTACTCCACCTACAAAAAATCACTTCCCGACCAAATCAAGCAACCAACTCGGCAATAAACCAGCCAGCAAAAACAACTACAACACCACCACCGTGACCATAACTTGACAACAACCACCCCGAAACTAAGAACTTGAAGAACGAGTATTGTCCCCCCCCCCCCAACGAAAAAGAAGAAAAAAAAAATCGTGTGCTACTGTCAAGCAAACACACGTTCTTTATTGACTTGAGATTCGGCGAACCCTCACCCTAAAAATTTGAATGTCTCCTTTCCGACCAAGTGCCAGGTCTCTCCTCTAAAAGTTGGTAATTAACAAACAACAACAACAACAAAAACCCAACAAAAAACCGCTGTGTACACTGTGGCCGTGGCTACTTGGTAACCTTTTGAGACCGGGTCATACCCGGTCCCTATTTACTGATATTTTGTTTACAACGTTGCAGTGCTGTACTCCCCTTTTGTTCTTACTCCCGCTGTCCCTCTAGCCACCCGTTCTACCCTTCCCCGGCCACCCCTGTACATCAGCCTTCGTGGGCAGGAATATGGTTGGATTTTTTCATACCATATCGAGTCAAATCCATGTGCAGACTCGTTTGCGGTGCCTGTCTCGCCTTCGTGTACACACGCACGCACAAATATCAAGTGTGCACGCTAAAAATCCCACGTTCATCTTTCGAAGAAGAGTAGGCTGTGGCCGGTGGCGTGGTAAAACAGAAATACTGTCGCACGCACCAGAGTGAATAGCAGGGTGGAGGTTTGCACACAAAGTAGCGCCTAGCGGCAGCAGGCTTTCCCTGCTTCGTCCTCCAGCCTTGCGGCGCCTAGAGCATCTCATTAGAGATGGATACGTGCGCCGAGGAGAAGTCTACCATACCATACCATACCATACCATACCATACCATACCATACCATAATAAAACTCATGTCATAGCGACCTCTGTGTTTGGTCTCCCTGCCTGCTGAATCGGACCCCTGACACCCGGTTACACTTTAATGTCACGAGATTCGGCGAGTGTGTAATAGTGTCAGGTGTCACGGTACACACGTAACTTGTGACGGATACAGAGACCAACAGACACCACTAGACCAAGCAACACCCTATCCCGGGCGTAATGTCAGTTAGTTACCATTCAAGATGATCTCTCATGCACAAATGACTCTGGGGCACTCCCAGCCTTAGGCGGTATTGACCCGGATCACTGTTTACGTACGTATGAAGCGCCCCAGGTCAATGAGGCTTAATCTTAGATGGGAAGCTCGGCTAGCATGTTACACCGAGTCGAAAATTAGCGACATGAGCGAACGAACTAGGCAAACACATTTTCTTCTTTTCTTTTATTATGCAATAGGGTGCATACAGTAATGTTGTACCATGAACCGCAAAATACTTTCGAGCTTACACAAGTTTCAGCAGCACTGAACAGCTGCCGTATGATGATAGTAAAACATAATAAACCCAAACCAACAACAACAACAACAAGCTATGCATTTGTCAACTATGAGTGCTTAGTCCATTTACCTATGTACTCCAGGGCCCGTGTGTAAAAGTCAAGGTTAGTTTAACCCACGGCTACAGGCCTAACCCAGACTAAATCAAAAGAAACCCCAAAACAAAATTAAATAAGAAGGGAAGCGAAAAAAGGAAGATTAAAAAAAATCCTTCGATAACGGCTTAGGCACCTTGCTGGAATGGGCCCGCTTCTTGATAAAAACAAAAACAAAACTGTAACCCTAGAGCTAGTTTCGTTCGAGGTTAGACTCTAACCCAGGGCTGAAAGCCCTACCCTCGACTATTACATACGGACCCTGGAGTCTTTCCGTGTGAAAATTACTCGTAGCCCATACTACGGTGGCCAGACCTGTTTTAGTGTGAGTGGCTAGCCCATTGTGTACTCTTCTACCACGCTCACTAAACGTCATTGTCAAGGCACAGGGTTTTGAAAGACCAGTTGACAATTGGGTGCAGCCTATATATTCAAAACGTATTATTACATATATTCGATAAATGTTCAAACTGCTGTTATTTGTGGAACTCACTCATTCCCAAAATGCACAGGAAATGTCTGTTTACTGTCTTGGTATAGCTCGAAATGTGAAAGGCTTCGGGGTGTACGTAAACCCAAGGATTCCTTCCAAAGATGGCAGCTGCCCGTCTTCCGGTGGCAGAAAGCGGAAGTGCTGTATCATGGCGGCCAGATAGAGGAAGAGCTCCATGCGAGCCAAGGATTCGCCCAGACACACGCGGCGACCTGTAGAGAACGGGATAAACTCCTCATACCGGATCAGTTTACCGTCCGGACCGATGAACCTCTCAGGTCGGAATGTGTCAGGGTCTTCCCACACCTCAGGGTCGTGCAGAACGGAGTACAGGTTGGGAATCACCGTGGTTCCCTTCGGGATGGTATATCCGGCAAAGCTGACGTCACAGGATGTTGCGTGGGGGATACTTAGGGGGGTGACGGGTGCAATGCGGAGAACTTCCGTCGTCGTGGCTTCGAGGTACGTCATTTCCGGTCTGTCTTGCATTGTCGGTCTACGGTCGACGCCGACGACCTTCCTGATCTCCTGGTGACACTTCTCCTGGACGTCGGGATGATGTAGAAAGTAAGCGACGGCCCAACACAGTGTGGTGGCGGACGTCTCGGATCCTGCAATAAACAATTGAAGGATAACCATCGGCAGACTTTTCTCTGTGATGTAGGAGACTTTCTGGTCGGCCTCGTCCTGCCGAACTCGTCTCAAGTAGGCCGTGATGAAGTCGTCCGGAGGAATGGATCCGCCGTCCAGCTCCTGGATATGCCGAGTGATGATGGGCTGGATAAAGGTATCCAGCAAAAGGCGAATACCCCGGACAATGTCGTGCGTCTTAAAAGGGTCGCCAGGAATATGCCGCACAAATGGAACGAGACCTGCAACAAGACTGGCCAGGCCAGCAACATTGGCGTCCATAGCCTTCATATATTCCTTGAATACTTGATCATCGTAGTCGAATCGCTTGCCGTAGAGAATGGAGCAGATGTTGTTGGACACACTGATCTGTGTCAAGTGAGTCATGTCAAAGGGCTGGGCGTCCTTGCTGGCGATTGTCCGGATGTACTCGGTGACTTCCTCCTGAATCTTCTCCGCCAGGAGGTTCTTTCCCATTCCAAACTCTCGCAGAATCTCCAGGGCAGCTTTTCTTACTGTCTTCCATTCTGCTCCTGATGCGTTTATCCCTTTCTCGTCCGTTACGAGGAACACCAGCCCGAATTCAGGTCTATCTGAAAAGACGTCTGCTTGCTTGACAAGAGCTTCCTTGATGACCTTGTGACCGTTCAAGACGACCGTCAGCTGCCGGCCCATGTACAGGCTGAAGATGTCCCCGTACTGACGCCGCCAGTTTCGGAACGTCGCCCGGGGATCTTTCCCCATCAGGTGCAAGTGACCGAGTAGTGGCAGAGCGAAACCAGGGCCCGGGGGAAGGCGGGAAGATCGCCGGGGGTAGAGCCACAACAGCAGCGATAGCAACAGCACCACCCCGGTCAACAGTAGGGCGGTCGAGTCAAAGACAGTCATGTCGTGGTCAGTGAGTGAGCTGGCTGTAGAACGCACATATACTCCCTGCTAGGAAATCTGAAACGTTTAAACACAGACTTCTGTTACTGAAAAATCAAATGCGACTTAGCAGTAATATGATATTAGTATGAGAGTGATGTTTCCTCGACTTTATGTTGTATATAAGCATGGCGGCTTAACATGACTCAGAAGATGCGTACTGTTTTTCTCAAAATACGTAAGGTCAGTACGTACAACCTGATAAAAAAATCTCAGCAATAGATGTACTGTGCAAATCAAGTTCTTCATTTGTTGACTGCAAATCTACATGCACTAACTGCTGTCTACTGAAGTCATTCTCTAAGTGTGTAAGAATAAACGTCTACAGCTTTCCAATGCTGGGTATAAACACAACCGCAGAACGGTAACAATACACAAGAAGACCATTTTGGTCGTCCCTGCACACTGCATACAATGTGTGGTATGCGCGCGTGACTGAGCACTGAGTTGGAATATGAGCTGCATGTGTTATCATGCATGTCAGTGTATCCGTCGTCGTCGGATCGCCGCGCGCGTACAGGAAAGTGGTTCATACGTAGACAAATGGCCGATTGCCGCCGTCAGGTCCACACATACTGTGCTGTCTGCTGTGCAATTATGCGCTGCGCAATTGGACACCCCAACTCGAGCCCGCTGAGCGTTGGCAGTCGTGAGTGAAAACACCAAATGCGTGACATGGCCCGCAGCGCTTTAGTGGGCTACGCGACGGTATTAGGTTTCGGGGCATGTAGTAACCAGTCGGCTAAATATAGTAGAAAATCTTTGCCCCTTTTAAAATTAATTTTGTGTGCAGAGTAAAAAAAATGGCAATCTGGTGCTTTTTGTTGGCTTTGTAAACAAGTTTCATTCCAGGTAATAGTAAAATTAGGGGAAAATGAGGCTGGTTTGTGGACTATTTGTATTCATACGCGGCTTGCACAGTAGCCAGCACTGAGACGACTGTGGAATGAAGGGGTATGTTTTCGCTCCCAACATTGCCAAAAAACGGAACATTGGAATTTGTTTAAATTTCCTCTACACATGAGTCTATGGCTGCCTGATTTTTGTGAATTTTTTTTTGGTGAATTTTAAAGCATTTCTAGGGTGTCACCTGCAGCGTTATGTGTAAGAGGAATATATAGCGTTTTCCTCCAGATTTGCATCTGTGTCGCGTAGCCAAAATTCGGTTCTGCCGACCTGTATTTCAGCAGAGCATGTATACACTGAGAGGGTCACTGAAATCCCCGGCGCGCGCAGCGTTGTGGGCGCAGCGAAGATTTGTGCGCGAGGACAGGCCGGGTGGGTGGGTGGGTGGGTGGGTGAGTGGGTGGTTTAACGTCCTTTTCCACCACATACGGGTGAAATCAAAGACGGGGCAACGATGAAAAAGCCAGCACAAATATTTGGCCTCAGCCGGGATACGAACTCACGATCGCGCCGTGTCCAACGCCCTACCATTCGCGGGCCACCCCGGCTGGCAGGCAGAGCTGCAAACAGTACACGGTCTTTGCACAAACACAATGCCATTATTCGCGCGCGGACGCCGCGCTGCGTGCAGAAGACGTTTACTGATACTAGTCAAATGCACAACAGACACCGCAAGACATTTGCGAACTGAAATTTCGAGCAACGTGCCATAAATACCTTTGTGTTTGCCTGATTGCAAGGCTGTCAATGACTGACATGAAGTCTGCATAGTCAGTATACCGGGCACCACGAGGCGGCTCACTGAGTCAGTCGAGGTGTAATTACGAGAACAAGAGCTTACCTTCCTATATCTTGCGGCTTTGGAAAACGCAACCCTCTTCCGGGACCAAGTCGGGCTAACTGAGACCGAGCCAAGCTAAGTGATACCTAAGAAGGAAAAAACAAAAATACTCGGTGTACATTTTCAGCCTGTTTCGAGATCAGTTATTGCCTGCATGAGTTGTCCCCCGTGCATACACAGACCTGCATCATGCATGCATTTTTCGTGGCAGCTTTGTGCTCTGCCACGAAAAATGCGTGCTTGTTGCGGCAAGGGAGACAATTCATGTAGGCAATAATCTCTAAACAGGCTGAAAATGTACTGTGCTGGTTGTCGCAGGGACAAAAGAGAAGCGCGGACCCGGTACAGGGATGGTGCAGGTCGTTATTGCAATTATCCCTAGCAGCTCGCCCCCCCCCCCCCCCTCGGCCCCCCCGCGCACAACTTGAATCGCTTCGAGCGGGTTGATGCAGGCCTCGCGAAATTGCCGGGAGTTGGCCCTCCTCAGTGTATACATGCTCTCTGATTTAAGTTACAGCGCACCTGCGTGTCCCCCGTCCATACTGTGCTCATAATATAAACACGATGTTTTGCCCAGCGAACGTGTTTCTTCAGACTTGCATTATGCGTTACCATGTCGACCACCGGGTGGCCGACACAGACTCAGTCCTTGATTCATCCTACTGACAACTATGCCGGAAAAGTTGTTGTACAGACCGGCGAACTCATGGGTGGATGGGTGGGTGTTTAGGAGTTTAGCGTCCTTTTCCACCACGTATGGGTGATATCACAGGTAAAAGGCCAGCACAAACATCAACTGGCTCCGGTCCAGCTCAGTGGGACCCGCCGACTGAGCACATGACCCCAGCATTCACTGACAGCTGAACTGCATGAGTCCAACGCTCTACCATTCCGCTAGACTAATTGGTACACAGTGTACAGAAAGTCAGTTGGCATACGGAGGTAGATGGTAAACCGACAGATACACAGTATGTAGGTATACAGACTGACATACAGTAAGCTGATATACAAACCTTACAGCTTCGGAGAACGGATTCGCCAGTTTGTGCAGCCGCTCAGTAAGGAGGTTTAGCGCCCTTTAGCGCTGCTGCTTCTGCTACTCAGTGCTCGCGGACCAGTGGCTCGTCCATTCGCCGGTGTAACAGCAGTGTACTCCTCCAGCCAAAATCACTCCACCACCACCACCACCACCACCACCACCAACCAGCTCCAAACCAGAACTTGAAGGGCGAGTACTATCCCCCCAACCCCTCAAAAAGAAAAAAGAAAAAAAAGGCTCTTTTCACTCCCACTGTGTCCCAGTCACTCTGCAACGGCTCGCTGCCATTTCTGTATACATGCCGGTGTTACTGCCAAGCAGACACACGTTCTTTATTGTAATGAGAATATTCGGCAAGCGTGTAATAGTGTAATAGTGTCAGGGGTACACACGTAACTTTTTTTGTTTGTTTTGTTTTTGTTTTGGAACCTCAGTTGTAGGCCCTCTTTATGTCTGGCATTCGTGAGACAGGGAAAACTTTGTGTCCCAGAGAATCTACTTGCATGTTCGCCCTGTAGAGGTACCACAAGTCAAATCCTGCACTAACTAAAACATGACCCGAGCTATTGGCGGAGTTGTCCACGTTCAGTGAATTTATTTGACAAAACGGAAAAGCAAAATCCCAGCAAAGGATTAATAAAACATACAAGTCCAAGATTCAAGGAGAAAAGCAGTATTGCGAAATCCACTACTGTTTTGGGGGCTGAACCCGCCACGAACAGGAAGCCTGACCGACAGGATTCCTGTTCAGCGCCCAAAAGTAGGGAGAAAAAGTGGACAGCTCCTCTCGCCAAAGCTCAAACGCCGTAGCAGGCGTACTCAAAAGGTAAACCGCAGACTGGACAAAACACGAGACGGTGAACTCGCAAGCCTGTTGGAAAGAAGTGCGGGGGAACTCCGCTCCGTGTCCTAGGCGAAACCAAATCGAGAGAGGGTAGGTGTTGCTTATCGTGTGCATCTTCCGGGTAAGCCAGGAGGTACCCACTTCCTCTATAAGCCATAGAAGGGTATATTTTAAGGTAAAAGAGGTTAAGGTCAAATTGGATGCTTGTAATGTTCTTTTTGGCTATCGAGGACATGAGATCAAGGCCACTGTAAGTAAGATTAACCATATCATTTTGATTGGGAAATGTGTGTGAGCAAATTTAAAAAACGATATGCTGCATACCCCCTAGAAATAATTTTCAATCAACAAATTCAGTTAAGAAAACTTTAAATCTGGTGGGGTTTTTCCCCTTGCTTTTGTTGCTTTTTTGTTTTTTAGGGTTTTTTTTTGGGGGGGGGGGGGAAGGGAGGGGTTTGTTGTTTTTTTTGTTCGTTTGTCACATGTCCATCATCAGTAGACAAATTGTAGTGTTGTATTCAGAACCAATGAAGACGGTACGCTCAGCCAAGTTTAAAAAAAAAAAAAAATGAAAATAATAAAAACACAGAATGAAGAAACATTATTTTATGGACACCGCTACACAAAGCAACACGATAGCCCGGGCGTAACGCCAGTTAACATTCAAAATGAACTCCAGGGCACAGATGGCTCGGGTCACTGTATACGTACGCATAATGCGCCCCAGGTCAATGCCGCTTAATCCAGCTCTAAGCTGGGGCGTTCAGTCAGTGGTTCACGTGTTATACCGGCTAACAACAAACTAGACAGGCACAGTTTTCGTTTCTTTTATTGAGCAGGAGGATGCATACATTAATTTTGTACAATTTACTGCGACTACTTTCGACCATACACAAGTTTCAGCAGCACTGTACAGCTGCCGTATGATGATAGTAAAAATGCAGCTGTACATTTGTCAAGTCTGAGTGTTTAGCTCGTAACGTATTATTACATGTACATGTTTTTCAGTGACATTCACTCATTCCTGAAGTGCACAGGAAATGTATGTTCAAAGTCGCGGCACAGCTCGGAATGTGAAAGGCTTCGGGGAGCAAATAACCCCCAGGATTCCTTCCAAAGATGGCATCTGACCGTCTTCCGGTGGTAGGAAGCGAAATTGCTGTATCATGGCGGCCAGATAGAGGAAGAGCTCCATGCGAGCCAAAGATTCGCCCAGACACACGCGGCGACCTGTAGAGAACGGGATAAACTCATCATACCGGATCAGTTTACCGTCCGGACCGATGAACCTCTCAGGTCGGAATGTGTCAGGATCGCCCCAAACCTCAGGGTCGTACAGAACGGAGTCCAGGTTTGGAATCACCATGGTTCCCTTCGGAATGGTCCATCCAGATATTCTGACGTCACAAGGTGTTGCGTGAGGGATGTTCAATGGGGCGATATTGGCAATGCGGAGAATTTCCGTCGTCGTGGCTTCGAGGTACGTCATTTCCGGTCTGTCTTGCATGGTCGGGCTTCGGTCAACGCCGATAACATCCACGATCTCCTGGTGACATTTCTCCTGGACGTCGGGGTGATAAAGAAAGTAGACGACGGCCCAACGCAGTGTGGTTGCTGTTGTCTCGGATCCTGCAACAAACAATTGAAAGATAACCAACGGTAGACCTTCCTCCGTGATGTAGGAGACTTTGTGATCGGCCTCGTCCTGCCGAACTCGTCTCAAGTAGGCCGTGATGAAGTCGTCCGGAGGATTGGGTCCGCCGTCCAGCTCCTGGATATGCCGAGTGACGATGGGCTGGATAAAGGTGTCCAACAAAACGCGGTAATCACAGATTGTTTTGCGAGCCTTGAACGGATCCCCAGGAATATGCCGCACAAATGGGAAGAGGGCTCCAACAGAACTGTCCTGGTTAGCAAGGACGGTGTCAATCGCCTTCATAAAATCCTTAAATTCCTGATCATCGTAATCGAATCGCTTGCCGAAGAGAATGGAACAGATGTTGTTGGACACACTGATCTGTGTCAAGCGAGTCACGTCAAAGGGCTTTCCGTTCTTGCTGGCGATTGTCCGGATGTACTCGGTGACCTCCTCCTGAATCTTCTGCGCCAGGAGGTTCGTCCCCATTCCAAAGTCTCGTAGAATCTCAAGGCAAGCTTTTCGTACTGTCTTCCATTCTGCTCCAGATGCGAGCACAATTCCTTTCTTTTCGGATACAAGATCATTCAACGGAAAAAAGGGTCTGTCGGAAAAGGCGTGTGCTTGCTTGACAAGCGCTTCCTTGATGACCTTGTGACCGTTCAAGACGACCGTCAGCTGCCGGCCCATGTACAGGCTGAAGATGTCCCCGTACTGACGCCGCCATTTTCGGAACGTCTCCCGGGGGTCTTTTCCCATCAGATGCAAGTGACCGAGTAGTGGCAGAGCGAAACCAGGGCCCGGGGGAAGGTGGGAAGATCGCCGGGGGTAGAGCCACAACAGCAGCGATAGCAACAGCACCACCCCGGTCAACAGTAGGGCGGTCGAGTCAAAGACAGTCATGTCGTGGTCAGTGAGTGACTGTGGAACGCGCAGGTACTCCCAGCTAGGGAATCTGAAATGTTTCAACGAAGACATCAGTTAGAGCTTAACGAATTGCGTGCGAGGTAAATCAGTCTGCAAACGTTTAGTTAGTAAAGTTGGAAATTCCTAACCCAAAAGAGGCGAGGAGACTTTCAAGGTATATCACTACACTCACTTCCATCACCGTTTCGTTCAAGTCAAGGTTATAATTACATAGGTCTGTACTGAGGCCGCAGTCCAACGTAACGCATGCAGTCTGAGGGATTAAAGTGCTGGCTACAGTATAATGTTTCAAGCTATTCAGTCATGGGTACACACATACACGCACACCCCAGGATGGTAACACAATACAACCAGGACAAGTTATCCAACGACTCTACGTCCGCAGAAATGCAAAACCCGCAACGCCTGGCTGCCTGCTGCAATTCTTCATTTTGAAGGGGCTAATGGTACCATGTGTATGCTCACAGATCGGTCTGCCGAGTTGTTTTCGTGGTATCTACCATCATCACACCACTAAGAAACCTACACGCTGACAGCGCCTGTAATGCTGGCACTGACTCAGTAGGAGCGTACTCGATCATGACGCGGCGACCACACTGAGCGCTCCAGTGTTGTAACAACAGTCAACAGAATTTGAATGTTCGACCGCTCGCGTAAAGTGTAAACAGCATTGTGTCGCCTTAAGAGCTGTACTTGTCATCAAGATAGAGAGTACTGCAGGCGTACAGGCGCACTCAGTCACGAGCGAAACTGTCCCCGAAACATAATTTGGCGTAGCAAAGATGAAATTAGCCCGTCTAAGTTAAAAAACAAACAAACAAGAGCAACAAAACAACAGCAGCAGCAACAACTGATAACACCACCACCACCACCACCACTATCAGCAACAACAACAACAGCAGCAGCAGCAGCAGCAACATTAACAACAACAAACACACACACACACACACACACACACACACACACACACACACACACACACACACACACTGTGCTGACCCGACACTATGATCTGTCAGACCCTACATTTCGCTGACTGTGCCTTGTCGTGCTGTGTTCGTCTTATGAAAGGGGCACAGCGAATCTTTTTGACGTGTTTCTGAACGATATCAAAGTAAATAACAATAATAATAGAGCCAGTCCTTGATTCATCCTGCTGACAGTATGTTTGTATACAGACAAGCAGTAAGCTAACCTACAGACCTAGTTAGTATACTGACCTTACACATCCGAGAGGCACCGGGATTTGTCAGGTTTCGTAGCCGGGAACACTGACACACTTAACACACACGGGTAAACAGGTCAGCGGTTTTTTTATAGCTCTACTACAGTTACGCTGTGCTAGTTGGACTGCGCAGCACGCAGACAGCCTTGATCGCGCAGTGGTAAGGCACAAACCGCTGTGTCAGTTTGCGTGTTGTGCAGTACTTGCGTTATTCTAATAGGCGGCCGGACGAACGCATCTAAACAGCTTAGTTTTGCATTTCATAGCCCTACGTTTAAGCAAACAAATTTTTGGTGTTTCAGGTAGAGTTTTGTATACAGATTCAAAATCAAGTTTGTTACGGTGAATAAGTGGTAGGATTAACTCGGTATTTTGGTCTAAAGTTCACGAAAAATAACAAAAATGTGATTTAGCTCGGATGCTAAATGAGCAATGAGCAAGATGTTTTTTTTTATTCCCTGAGTCAAAACCTGAACAGATATTTTGCACATGCATTTCAGTTGTAATATGTGTTCAAAAAGGATAAGTGTTTGCGCAGAAATAGCCATTTTTTGCTGATGCAGCACTTTTAAAGAGCAAATTTCTGTACATTTTTTTTTTTAAAGGGCTTTAACCGGTATTCAAAGTGAAAATGCAATAAACAACAAATCACAAATTATGCTGCACTAAATTATATGATTAGTAGTAAAGAAAGCAGAGTTTGTTCAAATTAACCCTTTATTAACCGTGACCAAAAGTCATGGATCATGTTTTGTTTTTGTTTATGTGTACTGTAAGCTCTTGCACAATGGAAGGACAGAATCAAATCTTAATAGACATATGAATTGTTGCATAAATTCTGCACTGTATATGGGAATTGACAAGATCAGTACACAAGGGGTTAAATTGAACCTAATTAACATACAAAAAATTATGTTGGTATTTTAGATTCAACAACAACCACAACATCCTTGCAAGGTCACGTTATGTGTGCAGTCAATCAATCCCTTGACTGTTGCATCATCAGTGGTGGGGTGGGGGTGGGGGCATATATAAAAATGTGTTGCTACACCCCACTTACTACACCACTGCACCCCACTTGCTCCACCACTACACCCCACTTACTACACTGCTACACCCCAGTTGCTACACTGCTACACCCCACTTACTACACTGCTACACCACTACACCCCACTTACTACACTGCTACACCCCACTTGCTACACCCCACTTACTACACTGCTACACTGCAACACCCCACTCGCAACACCACTACACCCCACTTACTACAGCACCACAATCCAATTACTACACTGCTACACCCCACTTGCTACACCACTACACCCCACTTACTACACAACTACACCCCACTTACTACACTGCTACACCCCACTTGCTACACCACTACTCTGCTACACCCTAGTATTGTAGTAAAGACATTGTTATTGTGTGGGTTTGCCATACAACACTTACAAAAATTTGTTAATAGGTACAAGTCAAACACACTGATTCCTAGTAACAGAATCACGGCAATTCTGCGCTATTTAAAAGCAGGAACATGTGTCATGTATACTTGCTAGACCTGTCTGATCACATGTAGGATGTCAGTTTGAAAGGTTAGGCACGTTTTCTGCCGGAACATTGCACCCTGTAAAAGCCGGTCACCTGTCTAAGACGGCCAGTTTGACTCAGTCCCTAGGATGACCGTTTGACTGTACAACAAAAATGACATTTGATTCCTGTTTTGTTATTCCATGATTTCTGTTGTATAATGTGGGTAAAAAAAAAAAAAACCTCCAGTATGTCAGTTTTGAAGTGTCAATATCAGCATTTCATTTTTAGGTTACCCAGAAAGTACATGTACTTTCAATTGCATGTCATGTGAAATATTTGTGTTTTTGTTGGGGGGGGGGGGGGGGCGTTTGTTACATAAAATTCACTCATTTTTTATTTCTTCGCTTGCTTTGCGGATTGACGGAATGTCTAGACATGATACTCTCTCTCTCTCCACACACACACACACACACAGAGTTTCAAAATTGTTGTAAGTGATGTATGGCAAAGTCACACGGTAGCAGTGTATTTAGGGAATGTAGCAGCGTACTGGGGTAGCAAGTCAGTGCTGTGTAGCAAATTATTCATTTATTGTGTAGCAAGTGGGTTAACAGAGTATCGGTGTAGCAAGTGGGGTGTAGTGGTGTAGCAAGTGGGGTGTAGCAGTGTAGTAAGTGGTGCCGGTGTAGTGGTGTAGCAAGTGGGGTGTAGCAGAGTATCGGTGTGTAGTGTAGTGGTGTAGCAACTTGAGTGGGGTGTAGCAAGTGGGGTGTAGTGGTGTAGCAAGTGGGGTGTAGTGGTGTAGTAAGTGGCGTGTAGCAACACATTTTGCATGACGGTCTAGCATAGGCTGTCATGTCGAGTGATGTGCCCGAAACAGGTAAGCTTCCACCTCTTGGTGGTGGCCAGGAGAGATTCCTGGGGGCCTACGTTCCACTCTAAGTACAAGCTCTGCTTACTCAGCAAAAGAGGCCATTTCAACAACACTTGCAGGAAAACACCAAGCCAATCAATTAGTCCCTTATGTCCGAACATTTAATTGCCCCATGAGGGATAAATAAAGTAATTTGAACATGAACTTGAACATAGATTGTTGTTCAAAGCCATTCCTTTACAGTCACAGTTTGTCATAAAACAGAGTTTGCAAGAACAGTTTCTGCAGTAAACAACACCAGCAGTCCATGCTTCACAGACGATGACCATCCAGCAGGAAAATCCAAAAATCAGTCCATGAATAAAAAACCAAGTCAGTCAATTTGTTTACTTTTTGGTCCAAAGACTGTTGTTCAAATAAAACTAATCCACTCCTTTACAGTCACAGTTTGTTAATGTTATTGTTAAACCACTGAGTTTGCTACAGGAAGGCTTGTTTGCAGGGGGCTAGACAGAGCTTCTAAGTTGCTTTGCTGGAGGTGCTGGTGGTGGCTGGATCAGACCTCCATCTGCACTGTCAGCAGGCGCACTTGCATTTCTCTTCTCTGCTTGACGCTGAAGTAATTCAAGCCTGTCCACAGACACAGAACTGAAAAGTGAACACACTATGTAACAAACATCAAATGGCAAATAGTGTGATTAGATGCATCAGCAATAGTTATTGGTGTGAAGTACATGTACATAGGGCAAAATATAAAATTTCAATTCACAGTTGATACCTCACAAACTGCTGTGCACCAACACTGTTAAACTTTATGAGAGTGAAGCACTCAGTCTCTCTCTCTCTCACACACACACACACACATACACACACACACACACACACGCACACACACACATTTTCTAGTTTCATGTAGGTTCCTGTGCACTCTTTCCCCGCCTGTGAGTCTACCAACTGACCTCTCATCTCCCCCCCCCCTCCAGACACACACACAAAACTCTCCCCCCCCCCCCTCAACCCGAAAACACTGCAAGTACTGGCATCGCATCATCGTCAAATCTATACTCAGTGTAGATCAATTTAAAATCCACTGGCTGGGGTCAGTAGGGCAGAAATATCAAGACTGCACTACGGGCGAAGAAGCATCCACTTACCTGTCTCTTCTTATGAATCGTTGGTAACAGGATCGATGGTATCCCAGACCCTGTAACTCTGCTTCCCGCTGACAGGAATGACTTGAATCAAGAAAAGTCCGCGCGATTTGGGAGCTCGCACAGTCAAACAAACCCCATTGCTGCGCATACCGAAGGGTATTTGCAAATGTTTGATCTGTGAAGGACTTAACTGTGGTGTCTTTACTCCCTGCAAAGTGAACTGAACACTGCAATCTGGTACGAATACCTTCCGAAGACGCCTGAGCCAAACACGCGTCAGCCGTGTTTTCGTTTCGTTTCGTTTTCGTTTCGCAGCCACTGCTATTTGAGCCCGATGATTGGTTAAAATTGTCGCGGTCAGGGACGTCCCTGCCGCAGTAATTTTTTTTAAAGACGCTGATTGGTTGAAAATTTCGCTAATTGGTCAGTGTTCATTAGGTCCGTATTCATTAACCCGACCGGACCGACACGGAAACAACACTGATTTTGCCATACACTAGCCTTGTATTATTTTTCATTATATGAAAAAATTGCTTAACTCAGGGGCTATGGAGTGCGTTTTAGACGGCCTTGGCTCACGGCCTATAAATCATGCAGACACACTTTTTATTGTCATGAGATTCGTCTAGCGTGAAGTACACTACTCAAATCGAGCGACTGGCTCAAAATTGCTTAGTCTCCACTCACCTCCCGCCCTAGGAACGTTAAGCGTGACATGAAGAGTTTGACGTTAGTCATTGTTGTGTCCCTTGGATTGGAAGATTGTGCGTTTGGCGGCACAAAAAGAGTTTACAACTTCCCATAGTAAAGACTGTGGTTGTGGTTGTTGATGTTGCTGTTGTTAAGCATATGCTGCATTGCTGACAATATAACATTCTAGTATAATAATATAACATTCTTGTATAGCGTAGTCCCACAGCTTGGGCTGAAAGCGATTCAAAATCAACGCTGTCACTCCAAAAACAAACAGTGATGACTTCAGTGATAATTATACAAGCCTTGAGGCAATGCAATTTCACCACCACCACCACAACAACAACAAGAACAAGAACAACAAGAACAAGAACAACAAGAACAACAACAACAACAACAACAACAACAACAACAACAACGACAGCATTATTCAGTTTGTGTTTGTGGAACGAGGCTGCAGAAACCAGCAACCACAACAACAACCACAAAAAGAAAGCAAAAAAAGCAAAGCAAAGGAAAACAAAACAAAACAAAACAAAACAAAACAGCAGCATCAATAACAAACCATCCGCAAAATCTACTGTAGATTTTTTCAATGCCGGAATTATTCCCTTTGCTTTCAGGTCGTCATTTCTGCCGAGAGAATCAGCCCCACGTATACAACCAAAGTCTACATTGACTCCATCGTCTTGGAAATGATCACACCTCCCACAACAACCACAACAACAACAACAACAACAACAACAACAACAACAACAACAACAAATCCGACAACTACTGCGCCAGCAACACTAACGACAACACCAACGACAACAAGAACGACGACAGCACCAACGCCAGCGACAACAAAGTCAACGCCAACAACTACAACAACGACAGCAACGACGACGACGACCTCAACGACGACAGCGACAACCACAATGTCGACAACAGCACGTACACCAACTTCGTCAACAACGACATATTCGTCAACAACAACGACGACGCCAGTAAGCACGACAACAACAGCAACAACATCAACAACTACATCAGCGGCTTCTCAGGATGCTGCTGCTGCATCACCACCACCAACACAGGAGACGACATCTCTGACTCGGCAGGAAAATACAGTGGCACAAACAGTCACTTCAGAGGAAAGACAGGTTTGTGTTACCTGTTCTACTTCTATGTAGCCCATTGTCAACAGTAGAGAGAAGGAATCTCTCTCTCTCTCCCTCTGTCTCTCTTATGATTAGCGAAAGCAGACAAAAATGCAGTTTTTTTTTCGCAACAGAGCAGTTTTTTCGCGAAAAAGCCGATTTTGTCGCGAAAAAACGGCACTTTTTTCGCGAAAAAAGCGGCAATTTCCTTATATCGCGAAAACATTTGATAGCGATTTTTTCGCGTAAAAAGTTTTTCTTCAGAAAAAAAAAGAAGTTTTTTTTCGCGACATTTTTTTTTTTCGCGAAAAGATTGACGTTTTTTTCGCGACAAAAGCGGTTTTGTCGCAAAAAAACAACAACAACCGGATTTTTCGCGAAAAGACTGAAGTTTGTCTGCTTTCGCCACACACACACACACACACACACACACACACACATATTGAGGACATCCCTTTGATAGGTTTGAATGATGCAAAAGTTGTGGGTGTCCGCCACCAGTCACAAATTAATTTTATACTTCTGTGATTTAGACTTCGTTCACAATTAATTTTGAATCATATCGTTGTTATTTCATGCATATAATTAATTTTTTTCGTGTGTTCTGTTTATAATAAAATGACCTTGAATGTAATCTGCCTTTAAATTCAACGTAATGCATTACTCACTTTGCAGTTTTACGTTTTATCGCCAAGTCAGGAAACTAACTTTAGAAATATTGAGAAGTAAACATCAAAAGTTGAAAAACTGAAAACGTTGAATGATTTTTGGGGTGAAACGTGTGTGTGTGTGTGTGTGTGTGTGTGTTGTGTGTGTGTGTGTGTGTGTGTGTGTGTGTGTGTGTGTGTGTGTGTGTGTGTGTGTGTGTGTGTGTGTGTGCGCGCGCGCGCGCGCGCGAGGGATGACGAAAAAAGCACGCGACACCCCGTCATACAGTGACACTGATCTCTTCGCTGAACTGCTTCCTCTCTTGTGAGATTATTTTGTTTTCCTCACACATAATACAACCTAGCCGGATCACGACCTGACAACAAGCCATGGCAACCTCCAAATACTCGCGAATCTGCATCAATAACCAAACAGCCAAACAACAAGCTGTCACATAGTTTGCTCTCGCACAGAACGTTACAACAAAGCACACAGTTAAAAACGTTGGCCTTGATCAACGAGGAAGAAATTTCAATCGCGCGATAACTTCTGGAGTACCCCTGCCCCCCCCCCCCCCCACACACACACCCACCCCTCCGCCCCTACCTCCGGTTCCATATCAAACCAACCCGGATGCCCAGTGCCTGTCACCGGGGAGCGGATAGTGGTGGAAGAGTCGGAAACGAAAGGGTTCTCATCTTTTAAAGCCTGTGGTGAAGATGGACATACTTAGGATACACTGGATAAATGGTATGGTGTCACGACCGTGTGTGCTGTAATGTATGGGTGTAAGAGATGCGTGCTCTTTCTTTACTCTCACTCACACGCAGTCGCACAACAGAAACTGATACCGAGACGTGCGGGGATTCACACCACCACAATATTATTGACAAGACGAACAGTCATTGCATAACACGTCACAGTACAGCTACAATACCAATCAAGAACAGGCAAGGTAATCAATCAAGGCAATAAATACTATGCCTAAATACAAATAATATAAATAATTGTATCTAAGAGCGCTCAGAGCTTTTTAACGTGCACGGGATGGTACCTCCAACGATGGTCAAGCGCGCAGACGTGCAGATGTGCAGATGTGCAGTTCACAAGCCGCAGACAACACCACAGGCGGCGGAAAATAGAGCTGGCTCGGCAGCTCTACAAAAGCATCACGGCAACCGCTGATGCTCTAGTGGACCAGCACCCACGCTGAATCCCACATACGGGCAGTCAAGCTCCCTCCCCTTCAGTCGTCGCAGGGCCAAGAAATCCTCCACGGGACAAGGGACTACAGGGCAGCTTCTGGCTCCCGAAAACAGCCACTCGGGCTAGAACCCCTGTGCAACAATACACTATTGTAAGTCCTTGGGCTCAACTAGCACATACTGCCTATCTATGGGATAATATTAACCCATGGCACAAACCAGCGAACGCTCCTATGTTACGAACGCTAAAGGAAACTGCACATACTAAGCGCTAAAAGGTAGAAGCCTACAGCTGTCACATCGGACAAGTCAGCAGAATATACAGACAGGTCAGTGTTAAACTCACTGGTAAAACGGCTAATAACCAAACATACTTAGCCGACATAACACTTCGGCCACAATAGTCAAGTTTCATACTAACTTCCTGACCGTTGGTAATATCTACACAAGAGAAAATAGCTGACCTGAAACATAATACGGGAAATAACAGATATGAACCATTTACCTCCATATGCAAGATGCGAGGGGTTATGACGGTAGACCTTAAAGACAGCGGACGAGAAGAAGTGCCAGACTCTTGAACGGACGTGTCGGTACTACCGGGCCAAATGCGAATAGCAAGTGAATAGCAATGGTTTTTTATACTGTTAGGGCGAATAGGGTGAGTATCGCACAGGATACACCTGCATCACGTGTAAAACGGGTTACCTGTATCGACTTTAACAAGGGAAACGGACAGGTCAGCATATTATCCACAAATGTCCCGTGTAAAACCTTCACCAAGGGATACATGCGTGGCCCGTGCAGAAAACAAGGCACGTGCGCCACACAGAACATAGTTACGATGCATACCGAAATCATACCAACCCGTCATACGGAAATCATAACAGCACATGATTTACCCTAAGTCACGCATCCGTGACATATGGTAAGTTATGGTACGGCTCACGGCGCATAGACGCTCGAGGCACCGCAGAGCTGGAGAACGAAGCAGTAAAATCTTGCTGCCGTTAAGCGCTACTTTAAGTGCAAACCTTCACCCTGCTGTTTACTCTGGTGCCAGCATCAGTATTTCTGTTTTTCCGAGCCAGCGGCCACAGCCTACTCTTTTCGGAAATCTTCTCGGAATTCCGGACGTGGGATTTTTAGCGTGGACACTTGATATTTGTGCGTACATGTGTACACGAAGACACCATAATTATACGAGTCTGCAGGTGATTTTGACTCGATTTGGAAAGGAAAAATCCAACCAAAATTTTCATTCCTGCCCATCAGGGATTCAAACGAGGCAGCTGAGGCTCCGCAGGTCGACTAGAACACATCCCTAGTAACCGGTTTTCTACTCGTATTTCATGTGCACAAGGCAGACCCGATATCGTCTGGTACAAAACGTTATCGCGACAAAATCACGCGACAAACTTGGCGAGACAGGTAGTGATCCCCCTCTGGCTATAATGTAAATTGCGAATAGCCTCGGTTGGAAAGTTTATTGCTTTGCAAGCGTCGCGAAGAAGGAAGTTAGATTCTGTCCATGTTTTAGTGTCGCGTCACATGGAGAGAAAGATAACACGAAACGTCACGCACCCCGCTGAGACTGAAATGCAATGTTCATGCCTCCGGATTGTATTCCTTCCCTGAGTATTTTTTAGATATCGACCAGCATACAGTAATGCAGTAACCCAAAATCTCCTTCCCTCCACCCTCCCTCCCTCCTCCATCCCTCCCCCCCCAAACAAACAAACAAACAAACAAACAAACAAACAAACAAACAAACAAACAAACAAAACAAACCAAACTTTGGCATTACCCATGCATGGTCGGAAAGGACTTGAAACTGCCTAACACCCACCCACCAAAAACATGATACAAATATGAGTCATTACTCAAAGTTGTTTGTGTCTGTGTGTGTGTGTGTGAGTGTGTGTGTCCCCCTCCCTAACTGCTCAAGCACCCCCCCTCCCCCTTTCACCACCACCATCCCCATCCCCATTCCCACATTTCAACAGCACAGCGCGTCTCATTATGAAGAACAGGAACTGGGATCACATAACACCTTTGTGAAAGGAGTTTCACTGGCTGCCTGTTCAGTACCGTATTCAGTACAAGATTGAAGTGGTTTCAGATTTGTAGGTCCCGAGTTGCTAGCACCCCTGCAGACAGCGTATCGATGCACCATTTGTTTTCAGAACTTGCATGCTGTACACAATCCCCATTTTGCACATAATGATTAAACCGCACTTATTAACGTCATTCTTTCAGGTTTCTCCAGCAGTACCCTGGGTCAGTCCACCCTGTTTCTTGGCCTGCAGCTGGACGTGCTGATCGTTATCGGGGTAGGGGTGGTGCTGCTGGTGGGGGTGGTTGTCGTCGTCGCTCTCATCTGTACACGGAGGGGCGGGAGGCGGGACGACGACGAAGTGGAACCTGTATCGTATGAACTGTGAGTGACGTTTTGTTTCTGTCTCTCTGACTGTGTGTCTGTCTGTCCTTCTGCGTGTTTCTGTCCCTGTCTGCCTGTTCTTCTGTCAGTCTTTAGGTCTAGTAGTTTTAAGAAGGACAGGATGGAAGACACACACACACATATTCTGCCTGTCTCCGTCTGTCTGTCGACAAGATAGAGAGAATGACAATGACAGTGACACTTTAGTTTTCAAGAATGAAACATTCGGTATAGCGCCCCCCCCCACTCTCTCTCTCTTTCTCACCCCCCCCCCTCTCTCTCTCAAGCGGTGTTTACAAAAAGGGGAACTTCTTTTGTGTGTCTCACAATATATCATGAATTCACTGGACAAGTTACGTTCATGAGATTTTCCTCATAAAATCTCTTCCTCTTCCTCTTCCTGTAGCGGCACGGCAGGAAAGGTTCCTGATGGGAAACTGAACGGATCGTTACCCCCACACGACAACGGCTTTAAAGGTATCCCATACACAACAACTCACTTCAGTTCAGTTCACTGTAGTTAAAGATAAAATCTTTGCGGTCGGAAAACCCATACCGACTCCACTTCATCTCAAAGACGTCTCCCCAAGCGTCTCCTTTGAGTCATCTACAATGTTGGTAAGGTTGACAAGAGCCCCATCACGCCATTTTATTCACGATCGTTGACCATTCTTGTTTTCACGACTGTCCTCTGCAGACGAGGGTGGGTGGGTGGGTGTTTGGGGGTTTAACGTCCTTTTCCACCACATACGGTGATATCAAAGACGGGGCAACGAGGAAAAAGCCAGCACAAATATTTGGCCCCAGCCGGGATCGAACTCACGACCCGAGCATTAGAAGTCCAACGCTCTACCATTGGACCACCCCGGCTCCCCCTCTGCAGACGACGTGTTGTAGTATAACCAAGGCCTTTGCTCATGGTCGCTGGATTACAAAAGCGCGTTCTTTAATTTGAGGGCAGTGACGTTAGACACGAAATACTCACTCTGAGGAATTGCTCTATGTGGCCGTGTTACCGATTTCATTTAGCACAAAAGAGGCCCCCACCACCAACGAGCGTTGGATTTGCAATGCTCGGGTCGTGAGTTCGAATCCCTGCTGGGGCCAAATATTTTGTGCTGGCCTTTTTCTCGTTGCCCCGTCTTTGATATCACCCATGCGTGGTGGAAAAGGTCGTTAAACTAAACACCCACCCACCCACTGACCACCAACAAAAACAGATTAAGTACAGTTGTGTTTGCTGAATTTGCCTCTCAGTCGTTTTAGTCAAGCGTTAATCGCGAAAAGCAAGGATAGGTTCGTTTATCCATGTTTCCAGTGTTTGTCTAAACATTCACGTGCTTTAACCTTTTCAGATATCGCTGCCTCAGAGACATCCTGGAAGTAGCTGCAAGAACGAGACTGGGTGATTTAGAATGGAGTGTTACCAGCAACACGAACGTGCGTTGTACTGGACATTCAGATTGGCATTGCTTTTGTCCAGTGAAAAAGATACAGTGGTACCACTACTTGCAATGTATACATTTGAGGCATTTAGACTCCGCGCCTCTAAGCTGTAGCTGTTCATGTATCGAATTATTTGACAATTCAGTTCAAAATCAATTCCCCTCTGATGCCCCCCCCCCCTCCCCTGTCATTTTGGAGGAGGGATGTACGTGCGCTGTGTGTGTGTGTGTGTGTGTGTGTGTGTGTGCGTGCGTGCGTGCGTGCGTGCGTGCGTGCGTGCGTGCGTGCGTGCGTGCGTGTGTGTGTGTGTGTTTGCCGGCGACTGTACTTTTTGTTCTGAACTGTTTTGTAATGGGCTGTGGCCTGAACAACAAATGAACTGAATTGAATTGTACTGGAAATAATTTCTAAATAAAGCGGTTTGTCGCATGCATTTGCTTGAGCTTGTTTGTTTTCTTTGTTTGTTGTTCACTCGCAAATATTGATGGAATGGCTCTGGTGCAGTAAATGTACGTATCTCCTCATACGCCTTGGTAATAATTGTACAGATCTTACAAACAAACAAAGACACAATCAAAACAACAAACAAACGAAGAAGCGCAAAAGTGAAGGCGGCTTTAGCTGAGAGGAAAAGAAAGAGAGAGAGAGAGAGAGAGAGAGAGAGGGGGGGGGGAGAGAGAGAGAGAGAGAGAGCGCCAGCCAATCCAGACATGCGACTGATAAGCTAAATACTGCTGTTACTGTGAAGGTAAAGACACGTAGAACCTGTCTGAATGTATAATCGTGTCAATGTGATCTTGTTGACTGAATAATAAATCACGCCCCCCGTAGTGTAGTGGTTAGCACTTCGGACTATGGACCGCGAGACCCGGGTTCGAGTCCCAGCCGAGGCAAGCGGGATTTTCCAACCTAGGTCGGCTCCTACCCAGAGCGGGTGTGCTATGGGCCCAATGGGGAGGCTGTTGCCACACAGCCGAGCTTCACCCACTTCACGGGTGCTACTTTGGTGGTGCTTCTCTTGGTGTGACACGTCTTATGATGTGGATGATTACAAGGCCGGCACCGCAGGTGCCGTAGTTCCCGGGCCTGGTTAATGCCGGGATATTTATGACAGGAAGCGTGGAATGCGGCCCTGTCCCGCAGTCCCAAACCACACGGACCTCCATATCACCTTCTTACGATCATCCTCAATCCTCATCCCCATCATCATGCATAATAATAATAAAAAAATTGCCCCAACTTCCGAGCCCTCCGTGGATTCCACCCATTCCCAGGGAGGAACACCACTGGAGCCGGCAAATAGTTGTGGAAGCAAAAAAAAAAAAAAAAAAAAAAATCACAAGCTAACTCAATATCATTTGACGTACCGGGCGGGTATATCAAATCTAGCACTCTCTAGGCGATACTTTTAGAAATGTTGGGACGCGCTATGAGCAAGGCTAATTTTTTTTTTGCAGAGTATATTTTTAATGGTGTAAACTGATTGAGCGATAAGCCAATGTGAAAGCATTGATTTTTACATCCTGTTTGAAATACAGCAACGTACGAAATAACGATTGTACGTCCCAAGACTGTTTGCTTACTGTCATGGTAAATACACAGATTTGTGGACGACTGAGGAAACACCATCAATTTTGCTGTACGTTGTAGTGTGAGCTGATAAGCCGATCACACACACACACACACACACACACACACACACACACACACACACACACACACACACACACACACACAAAGACGCACGCATGCACGCGCGCACGCACAGAGAGACAGAGAGACAGACAGACAGACAGACACACACACACACACACACACACACACACACACACACACACACACACACATATCTGCGTCGTCAATTGCCGGCCATAATTCAAGAGCATAAGGTCCTGACTAGCATACGTACTTGTTTTCCTACACTCCAACGTCAGACAAGCCTTTCACACAACAACAGGCGTTGTGCATGTCATCGAATATACAAGTGTAGCTTGCGTGATATCTTTGCTTGTACACGCCAAGCAATGTCTCGTTTTAAAAGTTCTGTTCCATGACACACAGAAATGTACAATGTAGTACTCTTCTTTCACAAGTACGTCGCCAAATCACCAAGAATAACCTAGAGGCGAACTATACAATGTCAGATTTTGGAACAGGGATCATTGCAGGAGTGATAATTTCAAATTTGGTTTACATGGCTGTGATTTTGGTCATCACCCTCGTCAAAATTGTAAAAAGCGACGACAACGGTGTACGCTTACTCAGCCCTCCTCGTCCTTTGGAGACAACACAAACACAGTGAGTTGGATCTATAGCCAGTGTCAATTTTGATTTAACACTTTGCAAATTAATTACAGGGTTCTTTTTCCTTATGAAAGTCGTGCGTCTGTCAGAGTTGTTTCCTTCTTGTTCAGACGATATTTGTTTACTCCATGGATTAGTATTGCAGGTTGTTATATCATATTGTCTTGTATTACACACACACACACACACACACACACACACACACACACACACACACACACACACACACACACACACTCTCTCTCTCTCTCTCTCTCTCTCTCTCTCACACACACACACACACACACACACACACACACAGAGAGAGAGAGAGAGAGAGAGAGAGAGACAGACAGACAGACAGACAGACAGAGACAGAGACAGAGACGAATTATCTCCTCTCCAAACCCATCCCCAGTTTACCTCTTCCTACTTTCTCGTTCTCTTTATCACCTGTTTTTGTCCGCATGCAGGTCGACCTCTCCTGAAAGCAACACTCTGGATACAACTACTGATGACACACAGACATGCGACCAAGACTTGGCTGACAGTGAGGACGGTAAGGCCATGCATATGCAACTATTTCATACACGTGGCCTGTGACATGTACAAGCTTTCAGTCTAAAATCTTCAAAACTGGTCGATGGTCTAGTGGTTAAGACTTCAGTCACCAATGTGAGAGGTCAAGTTCGAGTCCCTGTCGAGACATTATTATTATTATTAAAATCTGCCATCTTTTCACCTCTTTACCTTACAAGAAGCATTCTCACTGTAACGGGACATGCTTTGCTTAAACCCTGCTGTTCTTTGAAGGGAGTGTTGTACAAAAAAAAAAAAACAACAAGAAAGGAGTGAACACGATACCGTTGATTTACTTTGTGTGAAAGATATCGACATGGTATTATTATCTGGGGAGCCGGGGTGGCCGAATGAGTTCGTATCCCGGCTGGGGCCAGATATTTGTGCTGGCTTTTTCATCGTTTCCCCGTCTTTGACATCACCCTTATGTGGTGGAAAAGGACGTTAACCCCCAACCCCCCCAAACACCCACCCACCCGTATTATTGTTTTTTTGTTTGTTTTGTTTTTGTTATAAGGACCGCACGTTTAATGTGCCTGACGACGGGTGAGTTTCTTTGCAGCTACCATGACAACAGACTCAGCTGAAAACCCTTATGAACATCTGACACCTCCTGAAGAACGCATCGACACCCGGGAATACCAGTGTCTTCAGCTTCAAGTCGTAGTTCATCAGGCGACCAACCACGACACCACGACGACGGACGTCGAGCAAATGACAGAAAACCATTACGAAATTTTGGGCATGAATCAGATTCCGTCCGAATCTACATCACTAGGAATTAATCCTAATTCAGTGACAGAAAGTGAGACGTGAAACACCAACATTAAAGAAATTGTTCTCATTTATGTAGGTAAGCTTGAATCTTTGCAGCAAGTGCCATGCAGTGCACCTTGTTTGTGCTGTTATCGAAGACTGCAAGTGTTTTCATGTGTTCAGAACATATAGTTAGTGGGCAGAAAATGCCCTGAGGCATGATAAAATTGTCAGGGAAAGAGACTTATTTGTTGGTAAGCGCGTAAACTTCTGTCGGATGATGGCTGTGCGTCAGACATTCGGGAAAAAGACACGAATTCGCGAGACTGACCCATATCTACAATGGAGATGTTTCCGTACGATAAACGCAAGGATGGAGTGCATACAGACAAGCCCTTCTTTCGCCAGAGACTCTTGTTTGACATGTATTATTTGATGATGCCAATAATACATCAGCTAAGTATACAATTTAGTTTTCCTAGTCCATCACTGATGTGTGTGTGTGTGTGTGTGTGTGTGTGTGTGTGTGTGTGTGTGTGTGTGTAGTTGGCACAGATAGGGGTCTGTAGTCATTTCCACTTTTCATATTATCGTCGACAGTTACTAAACTGAGTCATGACTTCAGTGACGGTAATGTTACTGCAACCCTCTATATTTGGTGCTTGTGCTCTGCCTTCTCACCAGTTCATTCTTTCTCGCCAGGTAACCAGGCCACGTATATCCACACTTTGACCTCTTCCTGAGAATCAGGCTTCGGCGTAACTGAGGTGTCGTTGAATTAACACCACAAAATGTCATTACAAAATATCACTGTAATCGAAAGTCAGAATATTGTCCTCCTCTACAGAAAACTGGACACGTGTGTTCCTAGGGAAATGTTTGATTTGCCACCTGCTTAGGAAAATCCACGTCACGCTCTACGCCATATATATTTGCCTTGATGTCAGTACTGAACAGGCTTTTTGCACGTGGGCATGGAAACTCATTATTGAACTAAGCACAGTGTTTATTTCTTAATTAAACGTTATTTCATCTCTTTTTTAAAAAAACTTTTTTGCGCTCACCACTAACTAGTAGGTGATGTTCCCTGCGTAAGTAGTGGAATCAACAAGTAGGGGAATATGACTGAGCCATCCGTTTCCGTTGTTTTAAAAGGGGGGGGGGGGAGCGGGTTGAAGTCACAGGAGGCAACCGATGACTGTCAAGCCTTATTGAACGACATTAGGTATATGTGGTGTGCGAAAAATGACACAGAGGAGTGCTTATAGTATCAAAATTCTGATATCAAAAGTCTGATAGCTGTTACTACATACTCGTACCGAAACCAGGAAATAACAGATCTGTGTGTCCAGGGCCCGTATGTAAAAGTCGAGGTTCATTTAACCCACGGCTACGGGCCTAACCCAGACTAGGTCAAAAGAAACCCAAAAGCAAAATTAAATACAAAAGGAAGAGAAGAAAGGAAGAAAAAATCCTTCTATAAAGGCTTAGGCACCTTGCTGGCATGGGCCCGCTTCTTGATTTACAACAACAACAACAACAACAACAACAACAACAAACAAAAAACAACAGAAAATTTAACCCTAGAGCTAGCTTAGTTCGCGGTTAGACTCTAGCCCGGGGCTAAACCCCTAACATCGACTTTTACATACGGGCCCTGGTTCTTTATATTGCCTGCTGTGATTCATAATCCAGACCTAGTGAACCAACACTCTGCCATTATCTCTAACACCCCGTAACACTTTGTATTTCAATTCCTTATTCCTGATAACCCTGTAACCCTTTGACTGGCGAAGAAGACACTTTGAGATACTACAGTGAGACGGTAGGATACATGTTTATTTTTGTGGATTTGGTACATTCTTGATATAACACTTTGGGTGCTTCACCTTGTATTTAATCTGGTTTTATTTATTCGGCTCAGTGCTGTTTGTATACGAGCTAATGCATTTACAGTGAAAACAGCATGTGTTTTGCGACAGCTGTTCTAGTAGAAAAGTTTTTGCAAGTCAATTTGCGATGCGCGAATTACAGACAGCTGTTTGAATAAAAGCAAGTTGATAAGAAAGACCGAATGCTATGGGCTTTTAAAAGCACCAGAAACGATATGAGGCACCAGGTACAATGCCTAACACCAGCAGCAATCATTTTCTAAACAATGCTCCAAAAGCGCTTCATTCACAGTGAAACATCTATCGAGTTATCGAGAAATATTTTGGTATCTACGTTTGTGATTGTTTTATACGTTCATGATGGGCTGTTGTCACATTCTCAGATAAGGAACTGACTTCGTCTCGTAGATTGTGTGTTGTTTGCACTTAGAATAAAACCACGCTGGTAAAAGCTTTGTGCTTTGGAAAAACACTGACGCCGGTGGGACGTGAAACGGTGCAAGTGTTTGCTTAATGCTTGTTTTCTAAGCATGTGTTTCTCTGCGTGACATTGCTTTAATATTCTTGTTTATAGCAGCTCTTGTGAATGTGCTTTTCGGTTTTCAGATTTCCAATGGCGTTTGTCAGAATGCACTGTGCGCACTTGGTGTTTGTTGTCTTTCTTACCATCACAAATCACTTTGCGACACTGCAAGGGTATGAATACGCTTAACACAATAGAATGTTTAGAGTCATTTGGTGTTTTTTGGGGTGTATATATGGATGGCACCTGGACAGAAGTCGTTTCGCTCATAGGACAAGTGTACTGGGCAAAGGACAAGTGTACTGGGCAACACGATTCAATGCAATGAACAATACTGTTGACACAATTTATTTTCACTACTGGTACTTTAGTCACATGTGGAATAAGCACAGTAATTGGATGCTCGTAAGTAAAAGTATAACAAAGTCGACCTTTAACATAGTATCTACTGTTTTGTGCAGGTGTAAAAACGCTACGTCTCCAGACAACGGAGGTAAACCTTCGCCTCTTTGTGTTGTTCCTCAGTGAAGGGTCCGATAAGGAGACTTTTGTTGAGCATTGAATTCAAAGTTATTATAAAGTGATCACAACAATGTTTCCTGATTTCGATATTTCCTTTATAAAGCACATGTACATGAGTATGATATTTTTTTCATATCTGAAAGTTTATCGGTTTTTGTTTTGTCTGTTTAATAGTCACCTGCCAGTTTGTACACGGAGTGTGCGGATGGGAAAACGGTGCGGGGAATTTCACATGGGAGCGGGAACTTTTCTGGCATAGTGCTTGGTATATCTGTAAGTGTTACTTATTACAATGAGGAGTGGAGAGGGGTGAGAAGAGAGATTGACTGTTTTAAACGTTTACGTAAACGTTTACAGGACTGAGTTGTCAGGCAGTTGCTTTCTTTCTTACAAAATGTCTTTCGAAACTACTTCTGATTAAATCAATAAATGAAGAGAAAACACAAAAGGAATCTGGACACATAAACAAAATACGTGATACAAAATAAAATGCTAAATAAAATGCAGAGAACCTCCATGAGAGAGAGAGAGAGAGAGAGAGAGAGAGAGAGAGAGAGAGAAAGAGAGAGAGAAAGAGAGAGAGAGATGGGCAACGTTTACTGTAATATTTGATATAAAATATGTTTTTTTTTCTTTAAGTTTTGTATTTTGTTCTTGTGTGAAAGGCGTAAACGAAGTACATAGGCCTTGGATCAAAACTAAGTATTTTAGCAATATTAATTTAGTCCTGGATTATTTTTTTATTACTCATATTCTTTGTCTCTCTCTCTCTCTCTCTCTCTCTCTCTCTCTCTGTGTGTGTGTGTGTGTTTGCAGGGCCTCCTGGAATCAGAGCAAACATGTGGCATCCACCTAACAGCGTTGCAATCCTTGAAAGCAAAGAATTATGTGCTACGGGAAATCATCTGTATAACTTTACCATCACATATAAAAATGACTGCCAAACTGGAACATGCAGACTGTCAGTGAACACCGTGATAAATGGAATAAAGACACGGCTATGGAGCACTACGCTTCGGGATTTCTCATGGAAAGAAAAAACAGAACCCATTCACTCACCAGCTAGTGGTGTGAGGGTAAGTGGCTAATTACTTGTTTTTACTACCGTGGCATGAACGTAAAGCTGGAACACAAACCACCCGAAAACAAAGCTAAACATATAACTTCATGAATGTTTTCACTGTCCCAAACAGAATCCATTCCCTCACTAGCCAGTAGCGTGAAGGTAAGCGGGTAATTAATTATTTCACTAAAAAACTTCCTCAACCGCGGCATGAACATAAAGTTGCAACACAAGCCAACGGAAAACCAAACCACAACTGAAAACACGACTACATGAATGTTTGTTGCCATGCCAAATTGCCTTCGTGGTAAATCGAGCATGCTAAGGACAGCTGCTAAGAAAAGGACTTTAACTATACACACATATTCAAATGTGATACTAAAGTGAAAATGTATTTTATTTAATTAATTTGTGCTCTTTTTGTCAAGATTGTCATAGAAGCGGAAACGCTACGATGGCCAAATAGAAACTATCAAATTCATATCAACTCAACCTTTCTCGCGTATGCTGGAGTTATACACACGTCAACTCCACGGCCTCATCTTCACACGTCCACAGCGCTGACCAGGACAACGCAGCATACGTCACCACATGCGTCTCTCCACCCTGGTGACCAGAAAACAGAACCATCGACTGGTGCACAGCAAGGTGAATTATAGACACTGCACCATTCATCATTATAAAGTCATATTCATATAATTTATGTCTATATTACTGCAAAAGACAGACGAATCAAACAATTCAGACGTAACAGCATATAGATACATACTTGTCTGACCTTTAGAAACGGGTCTGAACAAACGTTTTCATTTCAGGTGATTCATTTCGGTGCATCTCGCATTGTAATTATGTCAGCTGTTTGACTTACAACAACTTGAGTGCTTATCTTAAACCTAAAAAAAAACCGTTATGAAAGGATTATACCAACATACATATTCAAATAATTATGATGCACGGATCATGCGCATTCGATGAAAAGTTTTCCACACACTGTGTTCTTGTTTTGCTTCTAGGATGTTTTAGTTGTAGATTCTCCTGTCTAACAGGTAATGACGACAACCTTCAGACGGCGGTTGTTATCGGCATCGCGTCAACTGTCCTGGTGGTTGTGGTTGTAGCAGCTGTCGTCATCATCGTCATTGTCATCAAACGACGACAGAACCACAACAACCCGAGTAAACAGACGTAAGTTTCTTGTCCATATTTCATCAGCAGTTGATTCTATGCCCCTCGTCCTCCCTCCTTTGTGCTACAACTAAAACATCACTGTGCAGTGTTAAACATGTTTGTGTGAGCAAAAAACAAATAAATGACTAATTATATTAAAAGTATCCCCACCACAAAAGCTAACCGAAAGCCACGAGTGTGTTAAGCTGGACAATGCATTTGAGGTTTCTTTGCCCTTTTATTAGGGGGAGGTGGCCTCTGTCAGCATATACTTTTGGAGGGCTTTTGGTGGTGTGGAGGGGGGGGGGCGAGTTGCATGGAGGTAGGGGTGAGTTAGGGGTGCATGGGGTGTGGATGGTTTTAAAAAATGAGCGGAGGGGGGGGGGAGGGAGGGAGGTGGGGAGGAGGGGTGGAAGAGGGACTTCTTCACTTAACATTTGGTCTCAAGAAGAGTTTTTAAATATATATGGTTTATAAAAATTTAAAATTCGTTCACAATAATAAATTCAAGCTTTCAAAAAAATGTATATAACTTTTGTACTTCTGTTTCGTTACATTCAAGAGCTGCTTCGGACGAACGGATGCAAGGTGTCGTCAACGTCACTTTTAACCATGACCAGGAAACAGTTCATGGCAAGTGAAACATTGTTTAGAAAAGAAAATGCTGAATTAATAATGACGAACTTGGATTCAACTGCATCTGTATTACTATATACAAAGATGGAACGTAAACCAATAAAAGTTTTTATTTTATATTTATTCAAGTTTTTCTATTCTTTGGGTTTGGGGATTTAAAATGCCACTATTTCACTTTTCTCGTGACTGGTTTGGGAAATTATTCTGTGCATTACTTTATAGATAAGGGAGGGTGGGTGTTTGAGAGTTTAACGTCCTTTTCCACCACCTGTGGGTGATATCATAGACTGGGAAACGACAAAAAGACCAGCACAAATATTTTGGCCCCTGTCTGGAAAAAAAAAAACTCACGACCCGAGCATTGAAAGTCCAACGCTCTACCATTCGGCTATCCCGGCTCCCCTATTATAGATAAGTGTGGTGAAACATTTTATGCAGACATCTCGAACGCGTCTCTTTACAAGATTCTCTTTGCAGCTGCAAGGAGCTCAGACACGTATGACTATGAGAACCCATATGCACACCTGACGCCTCCTGAAGAACGTAACGACAACCGGGAATACCAGCTTCTTCAGCTTCAAGTCGTAACTAACCAGGGCACGATGACACAGCAAACCATGTCTTCAGGCAGTGAACATGGCAGACGATATCACTATGAAAATTGGAAATGACGTAGATTTCTCACGACTGTACTGCACTCTTGATTGATCATAATGCCGTATACACAAAAATGAGATGTTATAGGAAAAAGGAAGGAGACATTCAACAGAATTAAAGTAAATATTGTCATTCAAAAATAGAACGCATGAATAGTTTCAGAAAATGTCATGCATTTAGCGGTGGTTGCGAACGTTCTATTGCGTTTAGTGCGAGTGTTTAGAGCACAGAATTAATGCGCAAGGTAAAGTCACCCCCCCCCCCCCAAAAAAAAAAAAAAAGAAAAAAGAAAAAAAAAGTCTTTATTGTAAATAGGTAGGAATGTTTTGTAGGTATTGTATAGATTTTTACTTTCTCCTTGTGACGACTGGGCGCCAGTCTCAGGAAAAATACAAGGGTTCATCACTTCATCTTTTCATAATTATGCTTTGTAACCCCCCCCCCCACACACACACACACACATACACACACACACATCCCTACCCCCCCCCCCCCCCACACACACACATCTCGTCCCCCCTCCTTCCGCAACTCCTCCAGCTCTCTGAAGCTGTCCTTCGTGACATTTGTTAACTTCGGCTAGTTTCTCTGTAATAATATACTGCGACACGTGCTTGGAAAACGTCTGTTTTCACTGTGTGTGTGTGTGTGTGTGTGTGTGTGTGTGTGTGTGTGTGTGTGTGTCTGGTGTGGTGTGGTGTGGTGTGGTGTGGTGTGGTGTGTGTGTGTGTGTGAAATCACATGGTTTCTTACAATGATAACTGGGCGTCACCCTTTACTGTCAAATAACTTGTAAAGCGAGTTTACGTTACTGGGAAAACTACGGCTATTCAAGCATTGAATTTCGAAAGACAAAAGTCTCGAACAATTTCTTGTTTGCAGTCAAGATAAAAAACTAAAAACAACACACACACACACACACACACACACACACACACACAAAACAAAAAACCCACCAAACAAACAAACAAACAAACATTAATATTGAAAAGGAAATCCACAACAACCACAAACAGCGTCACTGCTTTAATACATGTGACAAAACATTTTTCAGGACGGACGTTCAGTGTGTCTGTTTGCGCTGTACTATGTCGATAATGCACACTGAGTCACCGTGTAAACCAACATTCTGCCGTTATCTCAAACACCCTTGAGTCCTTTCCAAACACCGTGTTGTTCTGTGACTGACACAGAAGATTTACTCTTCAAAGTTTAAAAATCTTCTTTAACAAAACCTATTGGCTTGGTGCACAAGCACTGTAGAGACGGATTTCTTCTTTGTATGTGTGAATTTTGTAAGAGGGTGGGTGGGTGTTTGGGAGCTTAACATCCTTTTACCTCATGTATGGATGACACAAAAGACTGGACAACAAAGAAAAGGCCAGCTCGAATATTTGGCCCCAGCTGGGATTAGAACTCATGACCCAAGCATTGTAAGTCCAACGCTCTACCATTCGGCTATCGCCGCTCCCTGAATTTGTAGGTGTTATCAACATTGATTAAGTTAGCGTTTTCATGGGCAAACGATGACATGCACCTAACTGTCTTTGTGACACTAAACAATTAGTGAAACCAGGTAGAAAAATCAGTGGAGTCTTGTAAACGCGTCTGGCGTACAAAAGAGTTGTGTAAAGTCCGCTCATAAAGTATAAACTGTAAAGATAGGACAGGAACACAAATATTAATAAGATCTTTATTTTCAAAGATAAAAGTTGTAGGCGCATAAATCCTATTTCAAAACCTTGTCATAATACAACAAAAACAACAACAACACACACACACACACACACACACACACACACACACACACACACACACACACACACACACACACACACACACACACACACAACCAAAACCAAAATCAAACCAACAAAAAAAGGAGGAAGACAACAACCAAACACACGTAACAGAAAAATTAATATCAAGAACAGAAGAAAAGCATCGGATAGAATGATTCCGAAATCATGGAGTGTTCAGCTCGAAAACACCTTTTTTTTACACGCCTTACAAAACATTCACCGATTTATCAAGGTTGAAATATTTTTGTAGCTGTGTAGCTTTATCAGTACCTCCGGCTCGGCGTGAGTGAAGTGTTTCTGATAACAAATTGAATTTTACGTTGCAACTATTTTTTTTTTTAAAGCGGGGAGACCGTGTAGTGTACGCTTGTATGTTCACAAAGAATGTCATTCGTGCTTTGAAAATACGCGTTCCCTGATGTAAACACTGACTAGGGCAATGGTGCTGATAAGGGCTTAATACTTGTCTTTCTAGGCATGTCCTGTTTCTGAAACCAGCAGCCTGCTTTCACAGATTTACGAACCCCTATCCTTTCGCCTTCTTAACAACAAGTGTACATGTCACTTTTCGGGTTTCAGATCTTCCGTGGTGTTTGGAGCAAAGCAGGAAAGCACTTGGTATCTGTCGTCCATCTTGCGACCGCAAAACAGTGTATCGACGCCGGAAGGGTGTGAACGCGCTTAACACAATACGACACTGCAAGTGCATTTGGAGGCAGAAACAGGGGTTTCAACTTTGCTAATGGCTGCAGGAGTGACATCAACACCACGGCCACTTCTTCACACGTCTAACAGTCTAACAACAGAAGAACAGCCGGCCACACAGCGAGGTGAGTCACATAAACCTCAGGATGGCAATATCAATGATGTAAATAGCGCACACATGCAGGAACAAACACAATAATAATTGTAAATAGTGGAAACATTTTGTACATCCTTCAATCGACTTTCCAGTATAACAATCAACAAATTATGTAACTAGACTGCGCTTCTTTTATACTTTACTTTATTTATGTACTTATTCATTTCGAAGATTTAGTTCAACGGTGAGTTATTTCTATTTTGTTTGCAAAATTCAATGGGCACTATGTGGTCGAGACCTTTCTATTCTCTTATCTCACAGCTGATGAACATTACGATGAGACGGCAGTTGTTGTCGGCGTCACGACAGCTTTCGTGGCGGTTCTGATTGTCGTTGCCATTATCTACGAACGACGAAAGATCTCCAAAAAACCGACCAAACAGACCTACGAGTAAATCTCTTTTTTGTTGTAACGGCTGCTCTGTGTCTTGTCTGTATTCTGTTCTTCCTCTGATACAATATGTATCACATAAAAAAAAAACAGGCACTCACAGCTGGATTAGTCATGAATTATGTAACATTTAGCTTGGTAAAATTGATTTAGCGTAAGTTCCTTTGTTTTCATTTTCCGTGAGGGGACGGGGTAGTGGTGGTGGAAAGGGGTGGGGGAGGGGGGTGGTGGGGTGGGATGGGGGAGGGGGTGGTGGGGTGGGGTGGGGGAGGGGGGGGTTGGTGGTGTGGGGGGGGAGGTAATTATATTGATCCCGAGAAGACTTCATGGTCATGAATATGACTATTGACATTACAAAATTTACTCACTCAATATTTGTGAAGATTACCGAATGTTGTAATTTAACAATGTTTCAGAAGACATTCAAGTGCCCCTCAAGATCAACGCAGACAAGGTTTCGACAACGTCTGTATTAGCCATGACAATGAAACAGCCATTGGTAAGTGAGCAAATAATAATAATACTAATACGCGCATATTATAGGTTATTTATCGCAATTACTTGGCTGAAAGCGCCGCGTTCTGAACCTATAATGTACGCTCACGTGAATCACACGCATCCTGTCACACACAGCTAGAACATCAACACAACACAATGACGTGCTGCGAAGGGCATCAACAAAATTATAAAGGCAGATAACAGACTCGGATTTAATTGCATCCATATATTTGTTAGGTAGCCGTTCGCAGTTTGTGTGAATGCTCGACTACTATATAAAATAGAACCTTTAACAAAAAGACTGTTCATCATTTCATCATTTTTCATTTTTATTTATTTATTTATTTATTTATTTTTTATTTATTTTTTATTTTATTTTTTTTTTGGGGGGGGGGGGGGGGGGGGGGGCGGAACGTATGAAATGCAACTTGGGTTGTTTCTGTTCTCGTACCTGATTAAAAAAACAAAACAAAACAACCCCCCGGTCCAATCCCCCCCTCTCCCCGGAAAAAAATCTCCCCCAAAACACACAACAACAACAACAACAACAACAGCGACAAAACCCCACTAAAAACAACACCAACAAGTAAACCTTCATTTATGCACTTGTTCTAAACTGGTTTTATTAGCAACATGAAAAGCAATTGTGAATGTGTCTAATTATTCACAGGGTCTTTTTTGCAGTTGCCATGACTACAGACACAGATAAGAACCCGTATGAACACCTGACACCTCCTGAAGACAATCAAGAATACCAACATCTTCAACCTCAAGCCGTGGCTAAGCAGTACGCGATGACACAAACCACGTCAGCAGATACTGAACACGGGAGCATGACTCAGATTACGTCTGACTATGCTGCACTTTCCAGTAAACCCTGATGCAGTTACATATATCACAGAGAATTGATTTCATGGGGAATATCAAAGTGATGTTTGTTTGCCTCGATGCCCGTAATAATATTCACAAAATTAATAACGTTGCATTTCTTTTCTCAGCGGAATTGCAAACATTCCCCTGTATGCTTGTGAGTGTGAATCCCTTGCTGAGAG
Organism: Batillaria attramentaria; assembly: GCA_018292915.2. NCBI lineage: Eukaryota > Metazoa > Mollusca > Gastropoda > Batillariidae > Batillaria > Batillaria attramentaria. Next base: position 161,701 of record JACVVK020000576.1, on the reverse strand, counting down.
TAAGTCACAAATGACAAGCAGTCATGACTATTAAGCGTTTTTAAAGTTATTTCAATGAGTGCTCTCCACTAACGCCGCTCTACAAAGCTGAAGTCCACCCCCCCCCTTGATGATGGGAAAATGTCCTTGCTTTGCATGACTTATCCAGTATTTCATTTGATATGTTATGTATAAAAAAATGCCCATTTCATTTAATGACACTTACGCATCTGCCATTTGTCTCTTTTTCTGTTTTGATTAGTTTCTCCTACAGTCAGTTAACTTTAGCCTTCATGATAGAGGTTCGCTTACACAAACATGTGTCATAGTATCAGTGAGCTCCTACAAAGCTGTAGTAGTGAGACATTTTTTTTTCTTATTAGAAGACACTTACTGAGACACTTTTTCCCCCGCCGATATACACACGTGTTCATAATGCACGAGCCATGTATGTTACGAGAAATTATCTCCGTCATCTTGCTTTGTTGTATAAACTCTTTCTTCACTCTCTTCAGTCTCTCAGATACACCTTTACTCACCTAATAAAAGAAATCTCCATTACGAGAATACTTTTTTGGTCAAGCTGGGTTTGATGTGTGAGAAAGTTTTAAACTGTCAAGGGTGGCCCGATATGGTATAGTACATTGTCCTATAGATAATCGATTAGCACACATAAAAATTATACGAATTTAATTAAAAAGCGTGTGTCATTAGGAAACGAGACTGACCTAAGCTCCCATGCGCATCCCGCGTGTGTGGTTAATAGATTCACAAACTGTACTGACACGCAGGTAACGATCACGGGTTTATGGCACTCTTTCATATTGACACAGGATGGGTGGGTGGGTGTTTGGGCGTTTAACGTCCTTTTCCACCACGTAAGGGTGATATCAAAGACGGGGCAACAATGGAAAAGCCAGCACAGATATTTGCCCGAGCCGGGATTCGAACTCACGACCCGAGCATTGGAAGTCCAACACTCTACCATTCGGCCACCCCGGCTCCCCTCATATTGACACAGACTACAGAAGCGATTACATACATGTGATTGTCTTGTGTACCTCTCACCGGGCTTCCTGTCGTGAAATTGAAATTGATGAATCTTTTAAGGAGAGTTGGGAGGGCATGCTGTCGATGTAATTGTAGCATAGATGAGTAGATAAGTCGCCGCCTGTGGAAATAATCCAAAACACAATTTATCAGTTGGAGATTGTAATAGCGACGACATACGGAGATCCTCACCAGGGGGCCGATTCATCACAACGTAGAATTACCCCCTTTGAGGGTGGAAGTGATCAGCTAGCTGTGAGCCATGCAGGTCTCACAAAAACCCACTCACAGCTCCCTCACCCGTTTTCCCCAGCCCCCACTTTTTTCCTGCCAGTACAGTGTCAAAACAGACTACATGGGTGTTACATGTCTCCCCATAGCAGAATAATGATGACAGCGAACGGCCCAGTCAGTAATAAATAAAGGAGTACTACAGGACGGCCCGGGGCGGGGGGGGGGGGGAGGGGGGGGGGGAGGAGAGGCAATCGTACTGAGGAACGGAAATGTTAAATTGAAAAGAGATGAGCACACACAATTCAATGTTGACACTGACAAAATATTCACGTTTCTAGACGTTCCAGGTGCCTGTATCAGCGTGTATGCGCCGATCTGACTGATAAACCAGCCGGGGTCAGGCTACATTCTGCTGTTATCTCCAGCACCACGTGATTTATATTCAGTTCCCTGTTTTCCAAAACTTTTTTTGTCCTGTCCTGAGGTGGGGAGACCGTGTGTTATGTGGTGGTACACGGAATCCAATCTTCTTGACACCATAAAGCAATTCCAGACACTCGAAAGGCATTAGTATGCTTAGGACAATGAAACACATGTGAATACACAAACACATAAAGTAGCACACGAGGAAGAATACATTTTGAACACCTGTTAGAGAGGGTAAGAAAGTTTTAAATAATTTTGTGAATTGAGTTCATTGTGGTGGTAATAGTATGTTTGTTACCGGTTTCGTGACGTAAGTGTGTCGCTGTCAGTTTCTGACACCTATGAAACGACTGTCAAAGTTAATGTTAACATGTAAAGGTTTCAGGTAAAGTACAAACTATCAAGACAGCTGTCAAAACTAATGGAAGAAAAATGCGAGAAAACGCGGGGAAATATAGGCATGATGCGACCCAGCTCAAATTTTCTAGATTCAGCTAGAAAATGCTTCACACACACACACACACACACACACACACACACACACACACACACACACACACACACACACACACACACACACACACATCATAAGAGAGAGAGAGAGAGAGAGAGAGAGAGAGTTCTCTCATTTTGATGTCTATTTGTGTATGTGAAAGAAAGGAGTCGTTTAGCAGCTGGAACATATTTCTAGCGTTACTACAACAGACAGACGTGTGTGTATATGCTCGTATGTCAAGCAGCAATCGCCTTCAAAACGTTTTAATCGAAGTACATGTAGCACTGGACAAACTCCCGCCATTTTGACCGTAGTGGTGGCTCCACAAGTGACAAAATGCTGGAGTTTCTGAACGTTGCATGTGCCTGTATGCGTCGTGCTATGACTGATAATCCGGGCTGGGCCAGCCTGCTGTCTGCCGTTATCTCAAGCACCCCGTGATCTGGTCTAGTGTAGTTCCTTGTTAAGGAAAACTTTGCTGTCCTGTGACCGGCTCACGAGACACACTTTGAACAGCTGCTTTTAGAAGGTTGGACATTTGAAAGGTGAGTGTTAAACCCATACCCAGTGCAAGTGCAGATTCTCTTAAGGTTTGTGAATTTGGTTCGTGTGGGGGCTCCATACCATGTTGGCTAGCGACTTTTTTTTTCTTAACATCTTAAATGAAACAAATTTCAGACAGTCACTCTAATTAAGTGCTTGTAAGAGTCGGTTTTGTCGTTGAGCTGTGTTCAGTTTTTAGTCTTCTCAGTACTCGTTGTCAATGATTTTATGCAGGTCATATTTGCCATGCTGTCCTGTGGGTCGTTTAGAGCATGCAGCATACACGTACACGGATACGCGTCCTGTATTTGAATTGTATTATTATTAATGGTGAATTGTGAAGGTGTCTCGGGTAAGACGATTAGTTTAGTCCGAAAACGAAAACCTTAAAGAGAGATGTCAGAACTAATGGAGAAAAAGAATGCCAGAAAATCTAGAAAATAAGAACAGCGAAGCTCAGCTCGAAATACGTGAAATGGAAAGTGCTCCACACAAACCTTTTAAAACATCTGTCGATTTATCAAGACCAACATATTTTGATGGATATATGTGCAAATGCTTTATCAGTACCTGTGGTTCAATGCAGGTGAAGCGTTCTTGTCTCTGATAACAAAACCGAACTCACAATGTAACCTTTCCGAGCCGGGAAGACCGTGTGGCGTACGTTTGTTGAGAGATTTGACTAAAGCCAAACGGGTAAACCATCCACTGGTGCGGTCGGTGGACTAGTGGGCGACTTGTCACCAGTGCGAGAGGTCAGGCTCGGGTCTAAGAATTTTTCCTTCTCTTATGTGGCACCGTTCATTCGGGCCGATCGTGAGGGGTTCTCTCCGGGTACTCCGGCTTCCTCATCCTCTGCTTTGGAAATGTTCAGCCCACCAAATTTGAAAATAAATGCTATTCTAAATTCCGAAACTTAAATGGCTGACCTGACCTTTCGCACCACGTGATTGTAATGTGTTCATGTCCAGTGTGTAAGAGTGATTCACGTGAGCTTGCGTACTGGGCTCAGTTCGCGGCGCTTAGAGCCGATATCTTTTTTTAAATTACTTTGTGAATATGCATTGAAAAAGACTCTTGGGCGAGATAGATACCGCAGAGTGCTTAATGCTTGTCTTTGTACCAAAGTGTTTTCGACACCGAGACAGGATTCACTGTCACTAGGAAACCCTCGCCTGTTTGTAAATGTCACGTTTTTGGTGTCCAGATTTCCCACGGTGTTTGACAGAATGCAGGGGCCCCGCTTCGTTTTTATCGTCTTTCTTGTTACTACAAAGCAGCTTGTGACATCAGAAGGGTATGCGTATCTTAAAAAAAACAATAAGTGTCCTTTGCTTGCAGATCTAATTGGAGTATCATGTAAAGCAAGATGATGATAATAATAATAATAATGGGTATTTATATAGCGCGGATACTCGGGGAAGCGCTTACAAAGTTAAAAAATGAAGTAAAATGCCACGAAAATAATGACGAAGATACCGAAGCCTTTGTGCCTTCTTTGCAATCGTAACAATGTTTGTCACGACACGAAGCAATACGGTTCTTCAGTGAGAGGAATTATGGGAAACGTCTGGAAATGTTGGTAGTGATGGCACCTGATCTTAGCATGGGAGGCGACTGTTTTAAAGGGAGATTAGCTTTCACGCACATGGAACAAGTATCAAAACACAACTTAATACATTTAAACGTACTCATGTGTAGCAAATAACATTTGATTTCGTGGTCTTTGAGTTTTGGTACTACTTTAGTCATGTGTAACATACAGTAACTGGATTATCTCAAAGATACAACTTTGAATAGAGTCCATCCTCGCTTGTTTGTGTCTTAAGTTTGAAAGCACAGATAGGCATGAATACTTTGACGTTTTCTGTAAATATGTTGAAAAGTTTTAGATTCACTGCCAGCGTTTCCATTACTGTCTTCAATGTTACGCATGGAGATTTTGAAAAATCCGAAACTACCTTCCTTACCCAAAGGTTTGCCTTCGGAAACATTGCTTTTAACATCAGCTTTACGTGCCAACTTTCATGTGTCACTTTGAAAAAAAAAAATCGCCGTTAACATAGTATCTGTTGGTCTCTACAGGTGTAAAGACGCTGATTCTTCCGACAACGGAGGTAACATTTGCCTCTTTTCGTCGTCTCGTTCCTCACTGGGGGGTTCGATTAAAAAAAAAAAATGCTGAGCATTGAATTCAGCAGCTCTATATAAACTGATCACAACAATCTTTCATAATTTGGATAAAGAAGATATACATCAGTTTATTTTTGTTTTTTATAGCTGAAAGTTTACCTTTTTTGTTTTGTCTGTTTAAAAGTCACCTGTCAGTTTGTACACGGAATGTGCGGATGGGAAAACGGCTGGGGCGATTTCACATGGAAAGCGGAAGTTTTCTGGCCTGCTGGTCATTTTGTCCGTAAGTGTTTCTTATTGCAATGAGAAATGGAGAGGGGTAGGAGGAGAGATTGACTGACTGATTACACGTTCACAGGACAGAGTTGTCATGCAGTTGCTTTCTATCTTACAAACTGTTCTGCTAAACTACTTCTGACTAAACCAACAAATGAAAAGAAAACACACAAGGAATCTAGACAAATAAACATACGTGATACAAAATAATAAAGTTTAAAAATGCAGAGAACCTCCATGAGAGAGAGAGAGAGAGAGAGAGAGAGAGAGAGAGAGAGAGAGAGAGAGGATGGTTGGATTGGTGGGTGTTTGGGAGTTTAACATCCTTTTCCAACGCTCTACCATTCGGCCACCCCGGCTCCCCGAGAGAGAGAGAGAGAGAGAGAGAGAGAGAGAGAGAGAGAGAGAGGATGGTTGGATTGGTGGGTGTTTGGGAGTTTAACATCCTTTTCCAACGCTCTACCATTCGGCCACCCCGGCTCCCCGAGAGAGAGAGAGAGAGAGAGAGAGAGAGAGAGAGAGAGAGAGAGAGAGAGAGATTGCTGTGATGTCGTTTTACTCTAAACTGTGATATTTTGGGAGTCAATTTTTGATTTGTGTTTACGGTGAAAGGCATAAGCTATACGCCTTGATTTCAGACTAGGCATTTTAGCAATATCATTTTAGACCAAAGGGTTTTTTTAATTACTCGCATCTCTCTCTCTCTCTCTCTCTCTCGTGTGTGTGTGTGTGTGTGTGTGTGTGTGTGTGTGTGTGTGTGTGTGTGTGTGTGTGTGTGTGTGTGCAGGGCGTCCTGGAATCAGAGCAGACATGTGGCATCGACCTAACAGCGTTGCAGTCCTTGAAAGCAAAGAATTATGTGCTACGGGAAATCATCTGTACAACTTTACCATCAGATATAAAAATGACTGCCAAACTGGAAGATGCAGTCTATCGGTGAGCACCGTGATAAATGGAATAAAGACACGCCTATGGTGTACAGCGCTTCAGGATTTTTCGTGGTCGGAAAAAACAGTATCCATTCACTCACCAACCAGTAGTGTGAAGGTAATCGGGTAATTAATTATTTTACCATAAAAAGCCTTTCTTCTTCATGGCATGAACATAAAAGTTGGAACATAATCCAACGGAAAACCCAGACAAAGCTAAACATATTACTGCGTGATTGTTTTCACTGTTTCAAACTGTTTTTGAGATAAGTAGAGCTAGCTAAAACAGCGGTTAAAATGGGTTAGAACTGTACTTATATTCAGGAATGCCACTATTTAATAAATTTGTGCACGTTATATTTCTGTGAAGATTGTCATAGAAGCGGAAACTCTGGGCCGGATAGACAGATACAGTCAAATTCATCTCAGCTCAACCTTTCTCACGTATGCTGGAGTTATACACACATCAACTCCACGGCCCCATCGTCACACGTCCACAGCGCGTACCCGGACCGTGCAACAAACGTCACCACAAGAGTCTGTGTATCCTGGAAATCAGACGACAGAAGAGCCATCTGCTCGTCCACAACAAGGTGATTCATAATGTTCATCAAGGCTATAATATAGTGCTCACACACACACACACACACACACACACACACACACACACACACACACACACACACACACACACTGAGTTTTAGCTGAAATTTAGTGTCCTCAGTGAGCACCGTGTTACTGGTCGTCGCAAGATTTCATCCACATGATTCAGTTCGCACGACACACATTCTATAGGAAAACCCACGTCATAGGCGTTTATAGACAGTTTTTTTCTTCACTTCGAAATGCTCTTCCACGTTTTTCAGACGGTTCAGCTGTTTTCTTTTGTTAGGAAATCCAAATTTCGACGGACTACCTGCATCCGCAATATTTCACTAACACAAAATAAAGCTTATGTCTGAATGCTTTCCTAAATTGTGACCCGTTCTCACAAAAGTAGAAAATTATCAATTTTGAGATATTACATCACTGCAATCTACTGGTTATGCAGTTTACTTCAATATAAGAATAAAAACTGTATTACTAAAACAGACAGAGATATCAGCAGTTGAAATTGGCTACCCATAAGGCAGCCATACTGACTCCCAACACTCTTTTCGCCTGTAGCGGAGTTCGGCCTAGCGCGACTTACGGTCTTTTTTTGCGAGAACGGGTCACAATTGGCCGCATAAGTATTCAGCAGTTTGCGTGCGTGCTTTGCAAGTTTTGCCGTAAAGTGTGAAATAAAATACGCCACCAAACAGAATGAAACGTAAAAAGGAGCAATGTAGCCGCGACAAAATAAAGTAATTGCTGCAGCTGCAGTTATTGTTGTTGTGTTTGAGACAATCACATTCTTTTTATCTTCTTCTGTTGTAAAATACGGGATCGTTATCTCACAGCTACCTTTTATCTCACTACTACCTTTTATCTCACAGATGAGGATGTCGATGATGACGATCAGACGGCGGTTGCTGTTGGCGTCACGATAACTGTCCTGGTGGTTGTAGCTGTAGCGGTCGTCATCATCGTCTTTCTCATCCGACGACGACAGAACCCGCACGTTCCAACCAAACAGCTCTTGATACCAGACTTCTTGATAAGAAAAATGCAGAAGTAGGTTTATGTTTTATATTTGATTTGGCTTCTTGTTCTATGGGTCTTTCCTGAAGGCCTCTCTATTAAGACACCACATAATCAAATTATCTGTGTGAAAAGCCATCAAACAAACAAACAGAAACAAAACAGTTAAACCACACATCGAAACAAACAAATTACAATTAATAAATCCACACGGAATTGTCATTAGTGTGTAAAATTGGCAGGAAGAGGTCTTTGTTTTATCTCGACAAAACTGTAATTGTTAATCTTTATTAATGTTTTAGAATTAACAAATTACATTAAACGCCCTCGAGGATGTTTTAGAATTTTTTTATGTTGTTCTCTGTCAGATATAGAAGACATCCACATGCTGCTTTGAACGGGGTGAGACAAGGTGCCGACAATGTCAGTTTTAGCCATGACATGGGAACAACCACTCGTAAGTAAACACTCGAACACTGACATAAAACTTTTTGGGTGGGCTTTAACTTCTTCTATGTATTTGTAGGTTGACTGTGATAATATAATTCAGTGCGTAGAATAGAATAGGAGGGTGCATGGTTGTTTTGAGGTTCTGTGTGTACCTTTTATCACTTGCAATAGTCACGTTTATTGGGTTGCAAGACAAGGTCCGGGCAAAGTTTGATCGTGTTGAAACAGCTAGTCGCTACAGACTACGGTCCGCATTTTATCATGTGCAGTGAATGCTAACGGGAAGAGGCGGAACAACATTTACGAGTCCACGAAACCTCAAGACAACTACAGCACACCAGCAGATGCTATCCAAAAGTCCAGAGTCTTCAGGGTGGCGTCCCCTCAGTCAGACACCGCGAGTTACAGTCTAGCAGCTTCTGAAACTGTGGACGTTTATTCCTCACCTTTGAAGACGTCTCACGAAGCAGAACATCGTGAGGAATCTGACTACTACAGTACACCGGATGATACAGATCCAGCTTTAAACCCAGCCCGTGCTAGCAAGCAATGCAGTAGTGGGTATAAACTTGCAGCGGTGACCGGTTCGGACTACAACACACCAACTACGAGTCTACAGTCAAATCCAGCCGGTGCCAAACAGAGCAATGATGGGTACGAGTTGGCAACGGCGACCGAGTCAGAGTACAACGTGCCAGACGACGATATGGGAAACCCAGAAGGGACGACGGCTAAAAGCACAGTCGCCAAAGGAGAGAGCAACGTCACAGACAAATACAACAAACTCCAGCACGATAACCTGGCAGTGACCGCTTCGTCACGTCCTCAGCAATCCTACGATCATCTGAATGACCCAAAGCAGGAAGCTTATGTTGAGCATTGCACGCACAGCGAATACTCACTTGCACGAGCGGAAGGCCTTTCGCAGGAAGTCACGCACACACCCGACTACGTGAACGTGAATCTCAACAGTGAAGCAACCTTTGAAGTCAGCGAGGCTGGAGGGGATTACAACAGGCTGGACTTTGGGATCGACATTCATCAGGATTCCGACGGCGTTGTGATGGATGGCGACGGAGGTCGGGACGTGTACAACCATCTGCAGGACTATGAGGAAGAGTACAGGCGTCTGTATTTCGATGGTCACAAGTTTGAGGATTATACAGAAGCGGACGAATATAACCACATTGCTGGTGATGCAAGTGTCCGAGCTTGAGAACGTTTGGCATCGACCGGAAGACGTGTACATACATGCTCCCTGAACTTTTTTTTTGCGCGGAGAGGCAGATTTTATATTAACAGTTGTGGCTTACTTTTACGACGAGTATTTCACGAGAATAATGTCTGAGGGCATTTACAAGTTTCCAAGCTATGGCCACTACAACAACACCGTTTTCATCATCATCATCATCGTCAATAATATCATCCTCTTCATTATCATCATCATTATCATCATCATTATCATCATCATCATCACCACCAACATTGTGAAAACAAAGATGAAGGTTGCTGCATCGTCTATTGAATACTAAAATAAAATATTGAAATAATTACTTTTGTGCAGCTGGCTTGGCTGAAACCCTTCCTAATAGCACTTACGACCAACTGCGACCTCCTGAAGAACGTACTGATAGCCGCCAGTACGAAACACTTCAAGTATCAGGTCTACAGACGACAGTCGCTTCACAAGCTGAGTCTGCATACCAGAACACAGCAGGCAACAAAGAGTACGTGAACCTCCAAGCCAATGAAGCCACGAGAACACAAACCCTTTCTGAGGGGCGAGAGAGTGAAAACCAGTATGAATCTTTGGGCCTGAGTTCACCACCGTCAGACTATACTTCGCTGAGACTGCATTGAGACATTTACTGATGTGTGCTCGACAACTGACACCAGCTGAGGCGGAATCTTACTTACTTTAAGTTTCAAGGAAAACCAAAGAAATCCAAGTGAAAATAATTTCTTACTTACTTAGGCCCATGGCTCCAAGTGGAGCATAGGCCATCGACGACCTCTGCCTCAGTGTCCCACCTCCAGCTGTTGCGAGGCCGGCCTGTCTTCCTCTTCCCCTGCGGGTTCCATGTCAGGGCTTGGCGTGTGGTGCTGGATGCTGGCTTCCTGAGGGTGTATCCAATCCAGCCCCACTTCCTCCGCAGGATCTGTTTGGTCACTGGTTCCCGTCCTGATCGCTCCCACAAAATTATTTTGGCTGAGAATAAATATCCATGAGATTTTGCAGCAAGTGAAGTGCAACTCAAATCTGTTACGCATGATGCGAGTAGTTTTCATTGTAAGTTCCTTTTGTACGTTCATAAATATCGATAACGTGATTGTGTAACTTGAGTGAGGAGTAAAGTAGTCTCTGGACGAAACTAAGCAACAGTGCCAGGTTAGTGATTAGATAAGAATTTCAGTTCTCGATTGTAAATAAACGGACTGTATGCTAATAAGTCTCTGTGTGTGTGTGTGTGTGTGTGTGTGTGTGTGTGTGTGTGTGTGTGTGTGTGTGTGTGTGAGAGAGAGAGAGAGAGAGAGAGAGAGAGAGTGTTTGTGTAGTGTACACACGCTTAAAAAATGTTAGAGGCTTGGCGACAGAAATAGAACTGGCTTGATAAATGCGCAAACTCCAGCATAAACCTATTTCCAACGAATCTTGAAACCTTTAGAAAGAAAATTGTTTCCAACACTTTTTGAGACACGCATACGAAACTGACATTGGCTCTATTCACGTCTTCTAGGTCAGTTGGTAGTTTCTCCCTCACGCCGGCTTTGTGTAAGTGTGTTTGTGTGTTTTGCTTGCTCGTTTGTTTTTGGAGGCTGGGGGTGTGGTTGGTGGGAGGGGGCGTGCTGTGTCTACGCATAACGGCCGAGTACTATGTCAACACCATCAACGGTCCTCCTGTACTTTCTCAATGTACAAACTTCCTCGTGTGAGGTTCCCCCCCCCCCCCCCCTCTTTCCTCTCTTGTCAACTGTTGTTATCTCGAACCGCCGAACACAATCCAACATCCACTTTCAACAGTGAAGTGAACACACTGGGCTTCAATTTTGAATGTTAAAAATGCACGTCATGTTTGGCTGCTCCTTCAGTTCAGACCGCTCCAGTGCACAAGTCTTGAGCACAGATATGACTGTTATATACCACAGTGCAGTCTTTACAGTTTTATCTAGGAGGTGTTGTTGAAGTCTGGTTTTGCGCATGCGAAAACTCTCGAGTGCTGCCACATGATGTGTGACATAATCACGCACTAAATATCCTGTGACGTATGGACACATTCACTCAACGGCTGACAAGAAGAGGTTTGCGCTATTCACACACACACACACACACACACACACACACACACACACACACACACACACACACACACACACACACACACACACACACACACGCACACACACACACACACACACACACAAGCATACACAACAACCCCCCCCCCCCCCCTCAATCAAACAAGCATACAAGACACAGCTCTACTCGTGCCATTCAAATCTAATCATGACAGACCATCACATACTTCAAGGGTGGGTGCGTGGGTGTTGGGGGCGTAACGTCCTTTTCCACCACATACGGGTGATATCAAAGACGGGGCAACGATGAAAAAGCCAGCACACATATTTAGCCCCAGCCGGGATACGAACTCACAACCCGAGCATTAGAAATCCAACGCTCTACCAATCTACCACCCCAGCTCCCCTCACATACATGAACAAAACATTTGTTCAAGATCTATACATAGAAATCAATAGTTTGACACGAATCACCTCGTCCCTCAGTCATTACTGCCTGGCAACGTCCCACACATGCAGCTATGTGGGTAAACACAATGAACAAGATAGCACGCAATGTAATTTCTTCTTGTCGTATTTCGTGTCAACAATGACTCAAGCTTGCACTATCTGCAAAAGGATATCTTGTGAATCTTAGCAGGAGGTTTGTATTGCTGAAAACAAGTCGGGTTTCTGAGGACGCCCAAAGACTGTCGAATAATTTCAGGTGGGGACATATTTTAAAGCAAGACAGTGAACAGTGACAGTTGGATATTGTCAATCTAATGTCATGCTGTATTCCCCAAAACACCTTCTGGGTACAACTCAAGACTGTCGGATATTTTCAAGTGGGTCAGTCTTGCTAACAACTATTAATACGTTCTAGTTGCTAGTGTTTTTACCCATGATATGTGACGCCCCCCCACGATTTGAGTCTGAAGTCACTTTTTGAAGTTTTTGAGGTTTTGATATGATCTTACAGGTTTTTTAATGCTGAATCCAATGGTGAAAACCAGATTAAAATCGGATAATTATTTTTGAAGTTATGATCTGTTGAAATGACGTACCCCATGAAACAAAATAGCCACCTCGGTCGGAATATCGGGTGTTGCACTATTCAGCTGCATGTAACTTCCGACTCATTTCGTGGCGTAGCGTCACATATGATTATTTTCAGTTTCAGCAGATGTTATTTTCTCTCTAAAATTTCATTCACTCATGCACTTGTATTTGTACTTCATCTGTTAGCTGTCAACGTTTGTTTCAGGGTCATCAGTTCCGAGTGATACAATCAGAATGAAATCCTTGCTGGTTACACTTTTGAGCACCTCTTGCATTCTGCGAAGTTGTTTTGTGGCCGGACAAACCAGGTACGCTCTTAGACTGTCTGTCTGTCTGTCTGTCTGTGTCTGTCTGTGTCTGTGTCTGTGTCAGTCTCTGTCTGTCTCTTTCTGTCTGTCCCTGTCTGTCTCTCTAGGAAAGCGCGAAAAACGCGCCCTCTCTTTGTTTTTCGATTTTGAAAGCACACTATCTGTCTCTGTCTCTGCCTGTCTGCCTGCCTGTCTGTCTGCCTGTCTGTCTGTCTGTCTGTCTCTCTCTCTCTCTCTCTCTCTCTCTCTCTCTCTCTCTCTCTCTCTCTCACTCTCCACACACACACACACACACACACACACACACACACACACACACACACACACACACACACACACACACACACACACACACACACACACTCAAAAAGTTAATACAATAAAGGTCATCAGCAATGAAGAGATTAGCGCGGCAGATACTCACACTTTTTGGTTTGCAGGTGTAGAGATCCAAGTACTCAAAACACAGTTGGTACGATTTGTTTTCTACATTTTGTTCTCATTTTCACAAGTGATACACGTGTGTGTGTGTGTGTGTGTGTGTGTGTGTGTGTGTGTGTGTGTGTGTGTGCGTGCGCGCGCTTCGTGTGTGTGCTTCGTGTGTGTGTGTGTGCTTCGTGTGTGCTTCGTGTGTGTGTGTGTGTGTGTGTGTGTGTGTGTGTGTGTGTGTGTGTGTGTGTGTGTGTGTGTGTGCGTGCTTCGTGTGTGTGTGTGCGCTTCGTGTGTGTGTGTGTGTGTGTGTGTGTGCTTCGTATGTGTGTGTGTGTGTGTGTGTGCGTGTGCGTGTGTGTGTGTGTGTGTGTATGTGTGTGTGTGTGTGTGTGTGTGTGTGTGTGAGAGAGAGAGAGAGAGAGAGAGAGAGAGTCTAAAGTGTTCATTATTTAATCGACAGTTTTATGTACCTTTGCTCCGCGTTCCCCGTGTGTCTGGAGTAATGACACAACAGCGGACGTACAATGGAGTCAGAGTTTCGTGTGTACTAAATTCACTGGAAACAGATGCACAGAAGGTCAGAGTTCCATGTTGTACACCACTATGACTCGCTCAGCAAGATATTCTCATGTGTTTCTCATGTTCACGCAAAGTAAACAGTATGTGGCACAAGGCTGGGACTGGAGTTGTGGCTGTAATAATTTGTGAAGTCAACCCTACTGTACGGTTTTCTATCAAACTCGGTAAAACGAAACGTAACCTACTTTGAAATATGTTATGATGTGAAATTGTGCGACAATAAGGATAAGTCATAGTCAGAAAGCTGTCCAACAACCATGTTATTTTGAGTCCACCTTTTTCGACAAATTGAAAATACCTGTTTACTGCAAACAATAGAATTTTACTGTCTATGTTTGTTTTGTTTTATGTTCTAGACGACAGATATACATTAATGACATAAAATACAGAATTACGTAAGCGTACCAGCTGTATCAGGAAATCTCTTTCAAACATAGTATATTTAGGTATCTCTGGTGCATGTTATTTATTCATTAGTTTTCTTGGGATTCTGTTTTTATTTGGCAGGTTATTATTATGCGACTGCAGATATGTACGGCCAAATTGTGGGGAGCAAAGCCAGGCTATTGAGTACTGTCCTGTGTTCCACTGGAAAGGAGTCCTATCAGCTCGGGTTTCATCACTTCATTGACTGTCGCACCGACGTCTGCAAACTGTCAGTCATCCTGCAGGAAAACGGTGACAGTGAAAAGTCACTATGGCAAAGGACGATATACAGATTCAATTGGCAGGCGAACATTCTGACTGAAAATATACATCCACAATCCGGCATGTTCAGGGTAATTGACTCTTTTTGTGCTTCGCTCACTCTTTTAAAAAAACGACGACAACATCATTGTTATACTTTTATTAAACTCTGTACCCATAAATGGGGATAGTGGGGATTCTTTGAAAAAACAACGGTTCCAGTTTGCTTACACATATATGCCTAATGAAAATATTAACGGATAAACCTGATCCCTCGCTTTATTTAGTAATCATTTAACAGTAATAAAATTATACTGCACAATTGATATACGAAAACAATGTTTTTTTATATTACGATTGTCACGATACGAGTGTCCACTGCCACGATAGTTTCTTTTTCTATCACACTAAACCATGGGTACAGTTACTTCTTTCTAACAGATTATCTTCGATGCTGAAAGAGTGGGAAGTAACGGATACGCCGGGGAGATTGGCGTCGCCGACATTACGCTTAAATATGTCGGGGAAGTACCACCTGCCATATCTCCGACCAGCCCAGCAGCACCAGCGACGACTCAAACAACGGTGAAGCCGTCCACTCCTACTACTGTGTCCGAACAAACGACAAAGCAGGAAATTACCACACAGACCGAACTGTCTTCCACTTCTACCACACGTACACATGTCTCTATCTGTTGTGGAACATCTCAACAGACGTCACCGACCGGGGCAGGTATGTACAGAGTTTTAATGATTACTTATGCATCGTGCATTATACTCAACGCTGAATAGTTTATAATTCCTAAACAATTAAAAATAGTAATAATGCTACTCAACGGCTTCTTCCACTCATTACATAAAATACTCGTTACATTTTATGAGGACGAATGTGGATCGAGTCGAGAATGACACTTTATATGATGGGTTAACTCATTCAAGACGTGCCGATTTTCCCCCCTGTAGACGGGCCGATTTGTGAGGTTCAGAAAAAAAAATCATGAAAAACTAACAAAACAAGATGCACACTTGAAATTTTCAGGGTAGATTATTGACATATGTATACCGCTGTTGCTAAAGTTTCAACTTTCAAACTTAAATATCTTTGTTTTTAGTCATGTTTTACCAAAGAAAATAATCATGATCCGCAGATGTGGCTGTTCGTCTGAAACTGATGTGCGCGGTGGGGCCTCATACGCGGCTGTTGGTCCGGAAAGAGTTAATTAACTCTAGTTTTTAACAATTTATCTGAATGATGCATGGCGATGGTTGACAATGTTCTCAAAAACATGTCAACGTCTCTATGGAACACACTGCTGCCATAAGAGTTTTCTTCTTGTGGTAGGTAACTCCGACACCCAGAATGGCCAAGAAAAGGAGAGCGAAAGTACAGAGAGTATTTTGGGAATCGTTGTTGGCGTGGCCGTTTCAGTCTTTGTACTTGTCATCGTCACAGTTATCGTCACCATTGTCATCAGAAGAAAAAAACGGCTTTGGGGGTGAATCACTCCAGCTTCAATGCTGTTTGAATCAAGAAAGGCATCCGTGAGTTTCTTTAGTCTCTGTGATATTCAATATCAACCGTTGTGCAATTTTGAAGGGTATAGCCACTCTAATGCTAGTCGTATGCTTCAGAATTATGGCAGCTGAGTAAAGTATCTTGTTAAACATGCTACACACACACACACACACACACACACACACACACACACACACACGCTTTCTTCTTCGCACATCCTTCAACTGAAAAACTATTCTTCAAACTCAAACACAACACACGGCCACCAACACCGCCGTCACAATCAGAACCATGTACTTTACCTACTTTTTCCATCAATTTACCAGCAGTGAAACTGGCGGCCAACAGCGAGGATACAGCTTTGGGTGTTAGCCATGCCCAGGAACAGAGAGACGGTAAGTATATGTCTACGGAAAATGTACAAATGTCTTTACCTTTCTTTACCACCACCACCACCACCACCACCACCACCAACAACAACAGCAACAACAACAACAACAACAACAACAACAACACACACACACACACACACACACACACACACACACACACACACACACACACACATTGAGCTCCCACGATACCAACAAACATAAACAGAACTAAAAGGATTCATTTGTGTGCAGCTGCCTTTGCTGAAAATCTGCCAGACAGTGCAACCTACGACCAGCTGCGACCTCCTGAAGAACGTACTGATAACCGCCAGTACGAAACACTTCAAGTATCAGGTCTACAGACGACAGTCGCTTCACAAGCTGAGTCTCCATACCAGAACACAGCAGGCAACAAAGAGTACGTGAACCTCCAAGCCAATGAAGCCACGAGAACACAAACCCTTTCTGAGGGGCGAGAGAGTGAAAACCAGTACGAGTCTTTGGGCCTGAGTTCACCACCGTCAGACTATACCTCACTGAGACTGCATTGAGACATTTACTGATGTGTGCTCGACAACTGACACCAGCTGAGGCGGAATCTTACTTACTTTAAGTTTCAAGGGGAAAGAAAACCAAAGAAATCCAAGTGAAAATAATTTCTTACTTACTTAGTCTACTTAGGCCCATGGCTCCAAGTGGAGCATAGGCCATCGACGACCTCTGCCTCAGTGTCCCGCCTCCAGCTGTTGCGAGGCCGGCCCTGTCCTTCCTCTTCCCCTGCGGGTTCCATGTCAGGGCTTGGCGTGTGGTGCTGGATGCTGGCTTCCTGAGGGTGTATCCAATTCAGCCCCACTTCCTCCGCAGGATCTGTTTGGGCCACTGGTTCCCGTCCTGCTCGCTCCCTCAAAATGATTTCAGCTGATAATAAATATCCATTAGATTTTGCAGCAAGTAAAGTGCAACTCAAATGTGTTACGTATGATGCGAGTAGTTTCCATTGTAAGTTTCTTTTGTACGTTCATAAATATCGATAACATGATTGTGTAACTTGAGTGTAGGCGTCAAGTAGTCTTGAATGAAATTAAGCAGCCGTGGCAGCTCAGGTGATTAGATGAGAAATCCAGTTCTCGATTGTAAATAAACTGACTGTATGTTAATAAGTCTGTGTGTGTGTGTGTGTGTGTGTGTGTGTGTAGGTGTGTGTGTGTGTAGGTGTGTGTGTGTGTGTGTGTGTGTGTGTGTGTGTGTGTGTGTGGTGAGAGAGAGAGAGAGCGTGTGTTTGTGTAGTGTACACACGTTTAAAAAAAGGGGGTTAGAGGCTTGGCGACAGAAATAGAACTGGCTTGATAAATGAGCAAATTCCAGCACACACCTATTTCCAACGCATCATGAAACCTTTAGAAGGAAAATTGTTTCCAATACTTTTGAGACACACATACGAAACTGATATTGGCGCTATGCACGTCTTCTAGGTCAGTTGGTAGTTTCCCCCTTCACGCCGGCTTTGTGTAAGTGTGGTTTTGCTTTTTCGTTTATTTTGGAGCTGGGGTGTGGTTGGGGGGAGGGCGCGTGCTGTAACGGCCGAGTATTATGTCAACACCATCAACGGTCCTCCTGTACTTTCACAATGTACAAACTTCCTCGTGTGAGTCTTTTTCTTCTCTTTCCTCTCTTGTCAACTGTTGTTATCTCGAACCGCCGAACTATCCCGGCTGGGGCCAAATATTTGTGCTGGCTGTTTCATCGTTGCCCCGTCTTTGATATCGCCCTATGTGCTGGAAAAGGACGTTAAACCCCCAAACATCCACCACCCACCCTCGAACCGCCAAACACAATCCAACATCTACTTTCAACACTGAAATGTACACGCCGGGCTTCAATTGTGAATGTTAAAAATGCACGTCATGCTTGGCTGCTCCTTCAGTTCACCGCTCCAGTGCACACGTCTTGAGCACAGATATGACTTATATACTACAGTGCAGTCTTTATAGTGTTATCTAGGAGTCGTTGTTGAAGTCTGGTTTTGCGCATGTGAAAATTCTCGAGTACTGTCACATGATGTGTGACCATAGTCACGCACTAAATACCCCTTGGCACGTATTTGCCAAATAGTTCACTCAATAACTGGGACGCATGCAATAGGGACAGAAACTGTACTGTAGCCTGTACTTGAAATGTGATCACATTAGGTTCCTGATACATGACTTAGGGGACACAGAGCTGAGTGGGACAACAGACTGAGTCTCATGTTTCAATGCAAAAGAACCAAAAACATCCATGCTGTCAACACGCTTTCTATGTTCAAGAGTTGGTGCACTGGGTCTATTTGCGTAGCCTTTCAAAAAGAGGAGTCCATATAGCAACCGTTTTTGTATGCCATTCCTTCTACTTGCACTCGCATATAAATAAAGTGTCATGCTCCTAGATGAAATCTGGTGTTTTGTGTGTGTGTGTGTGTGTGTGTGTGTGTGTGTGTGTGTGTGTGTGTGTGTGTGTGTGTGAGAGAGAGAGAGAGAGAGGGGGGGGGGGGGGGGGGGGGGAGGGGGGGAGAGAGAGAGAGAGAGAGATCTTGTTGAGGAGGAAAGCTCAAATACCAAGATATGGCCATGACATGTACTAACAAACAAATCAAACGTTTAGCAGAAAAGTGTTTTCATGAAACATGAACTGGAAATATGAAACAATGAACGTCTGAATACACAAACAAGAAAGCAACAGAAAACAACAACATCAACAACAACATCAAAAACAACAGAATGACAACAATACAAAATCAAGACGGTCTGCTGACCCCACAAACACTTAATACGAAACATCAAAGATAAATTTACACTGTTATCCCCAAAACCCCTCTTTTCTTAGCTTGTCGGCATAGGATGGCATAGTACATGTACTACCTTGTCCCTCCTCTCCACCCGAATCCATGCTCTGTGCATCACCAATCCCGTGCATCACCCCTCCACGCGCCATGCATCATCTGCTTCTTCGCTGATGTTTGTGAGCATTTCTGTGAAAGTTTCTTCTGAAATCCCCCCCCCCCAAAAAAAAAAAAAATAAAAAAAATAATAATAATAATAAAAAAAAAAATAATAATAATGAATAAATAAATAAATAAATAATAAAATAAATAAAAGTATATAATTTTTTTTTTAAAAATACAAAAATAAAAAGAATAAAATTTCCGCTGGTCTGAGCTAGAAACTGTTACGGAAGTATCAGTATAAGTATCCTGGTGGGAACAGTTCTTATTGCAGAAGCGCTTTTGAAGCCATCCTTTCTTCGAAAAGACCGCACATGGCAAGGAAGTTATCGAATGTACACAAAATCCACGCCTGGCGCATGCGCATCGAAGGGATTTCTTCAAACTTAAAATAGATTGCCGGGTTAGCTAGTCCACGCTCTAACTTCGACTTTTGCATCGCGCTAAATCGCTCCTGCTAGCCTCGGAGTAGCTAGTCTGGGTTAGGCCCGTAGCCGAGGGTTAAATTAACCTCGACTTTTACATACGGGCCCTGGTGCTCTAGCACTGGTCGCCAGGAACTTGTCAGTCTTCTTCCGTGTGACCTTTTCAGTGTCCGCCAATTTTGCCAGTTGAAAGGTTGATAGTACATGATAATCTTCTCTTGATTTGGCTCCTGGGAGAAACTGGCCTTCTTCAGTTCAAAATACGTATCACTTTTCTTTCATATTGATCAGTCCACAAGGCCAGAAAAGCCATTGCAGGTTTTCATGCAGTCAGGAACAAGTCAGCCACACAACCGTGGAGCTCGGAGGTAATGACAACACACGCACTTAGCTTTCTACAAATACATGTAAACTGTACTCAAACCAGGTACCAGGTGGTTCTTTCTGTTTGTAACAAAGGCGAATAAACCTCACTCTCAAAACTTTGCAGTCAGAGCCAATGTCAGTGGGTTCCCAATGTGTGTGTGTGTGTGTGTGTGTGTGTGTGTGTGTGTGTGTGTGTGTGTGTGTGTGTGTGTGTGTGTGCGCGCGCGCGCGCGCTAGCACGTGACCAACAGCACTTGCCTATTTCATGAAATAGGCAAAATTCAAATTCTCAGTTCAACTGAGAATTTGCACTTTGCCTATTACATGTAATCGGCAAAGTCTTGTTGCCTATTTCATGAAATAAGCAAGTGTTTTGCTGAATTCACGTAACAGGCAATCGGGTTGCCTACTTCTTGAAATAGGCAAAATTTTGCCGATTTCACGAAATAGGCAATTACATGTATTAGGCGTAACATATGCATGCCTTTTGGGGCAGAATGTACAGAAGGACTAAATGCTTTAATCAAGTCGAAACCAATAAGCGCAGAGATGTAGAAATGTACAAACGTCCTTTTGTAAATGTGTCTTTTTTCCCATCGACGCTGTGCAAACAGTTGTCTTTTCAAACACTTTTCAAACATGCACCGAACTCGTTTCCACAGTCATTGCCAACAGTGGAATGAACGCCCTAGCATTCAACTGCAACTGGTGGAATGGCAATTAGTCATGATTCGCACTAACAAACTAATCAAATTGTGAGCAGAAAATGTGTTTTCATGATACAATATGAGGCATCGATATGAACTGAAAATATAAAACTATGAACGTCGAAATACAAAAACAAGAAAACAAAGAAACCCAACAACATTCTCTGCTAACCTGCTCTACACTCTTCCTATTGCCAGCTTTCAGTGTAGGCACAAAAGTGAAAAATCGCATTTCTAGAATTCTGCAGATTTAACAAACAAACAAACAAACAAACGGACAAACAAACAAACAAACAAACAAACAAACCTGCAAACCCACAGCTTCAAACGTGGCATTATAATAGTTTCTGTCGCCCGAAATATCACACACAGTCCTCCCCACCACCATATCCCCAATGGCCTTGTTGCCGATTCTCGTTATAGCGCGTGAACATGCGTGAACGTGCGCGATTTTGGACCGAGACAAGGCTTGATAGACACGGCATGTGGGCTACTCGAGTCACACACGATGCCGCACTACCACTGCGTTGCGATCGGCTGCCAAAATGGCTCGAGAAAATCAGATAAGCTGGAGAAATTCCCAGAGACGGTCTTACCTAATGGTGAGATCGTTCAGTTTGAGCCCTTTTCTTCAAAAGTTTCAAGAAATTTGTGGATAAAAGCGATTCGAAGGCAGAACGCCGACCCGTCTCGGTGGCCTAGCGTGTGCAGCCGCCATTTCGTCGGGAACAAGCGGACAAATTCTGTCCCGGTACCTACATTGTTTGAACACAATCGTTATGGAACCAACAATCAAGAAAGAAAGACTTTCATTTCCAAGCAAAAGTTCAGTTCGCACTGATAAACAGCCAAAGTGCTTGAATAAAAATTAGTGGCAAGCCACAAGTCACAGCGGGTCGACTTGACCTTTACACCGCCTACCTCTCGGTTGAAGCGACTGCCGATCTGCTTCAAGGGCTAGAGTGATAAGCTGCGCTTTTGTGTAGCCACTTAAACGCACGCCCCTGTCTTTCAGATATTTTTTCAGTTCAGGAACTTTCATTGATTTAATTTTATCGCGAACATCTTCGCCGGTCGAAACGCTCACGTTGCTCGCCATCGCATGCGTAGCCCACCTGGACTGTTCGCGTCTCCGGCGCTGGAGAGCACTGACCCGACTCTTCGTAACCGGCAACAGCGGTATTCTCATATATTATCTCATGGCCTATCTTTAATCTTGCTATCTTGTGTCATATGATATGTCGATATATGACCGACATGTCGAAAGTGAGGCTTTTTGCTTCCTTCTTGTGGGCACATCAAGGACAGCGGAGATACTAAGGTACAGAACTGTGTTTTCTGAAACATTTTCGTTTAACATTTCTATCGCAATATCATTTTTATATCATTATCATTTCTGTATCATGATTATATCGTTATTGTTTCTATATCATGTTTATTTCTATATTTCATTATTCTTTCTATGTCATTAAGTCGTTCTCAATCTTGTGCAGATACCTCTGTATTGCCGCGTGCAATACTCATACCATTCACATGTTTTACAAGTGGTCCAGAGACTGTGAATACTAAGTGTGTGTGTGTGTGTGTGTGTGTGTGTGTGTGTGTGTGTGTGTGTGTGTGTGTGTGTGTGTGTGTGTGTGTGTGGCACATTAAGTGTTCAAAGACCCAGACTGATTTCGGAGGTGAAAAAGAACTAACCGACTGTCAAAGGGAGAGAGAGAGAGAGAGAGAGAGAGAGAGAGAGAGAGAGAGAGAGAGAGAGATTTTGTTGGTGCTTTTAATTCATTTGTTTCGCTTCTTTCACATTATCAAAATCAGTTCAAAATGATTCATGTATTCGTTTATTTCAGCAATATGGTCACCACAAAAACCTTGAAAGTGTCACTCTCATTCCTGTTTTTCATAAGGAATATCAGTATTGCAGCCGAACAAAGCACGTATGTTCTGTCTGTCTGTCTCTTTCTCTCTCGCTCGCTCTCTGACCGTCGATGTGTCTGTCTATCTATTTCTCTGGCTCTGTGTGTGTGTGTGTGTGTGTGTGTGTGTGTGTGTGTGGTGTGTGTGTGTGTGTGTGTGTGTGTGTGGATATGTAGATAATACATTTTCCAGATCAGAAAAAATTCAGCTTTCATTTCTACCCTTGTCTACTTTTCTGTACCCTCTCTCTCTCTCTCTCTGTCGCTCACACACACACACACACACGCACACACACACACACACACACACACACACACACACACACACACACACACACACACACACACACACACACGTACACACACACACACACACACACACACACACACACACACACACACGGGTCGGCGAGTTTGAGTAGTGTTGAACTGTCTAGAACAAGAGGTATGTGGCCGCCTATGTTAGCAGTTTTCTCCCCTTTCATTTTACAGATGTCGAGACCCAGGTATCCAGGAAACGGACGGTACAATTGCTCTTCTGTTTGTAGCACTACATGTAGTTTGAGAGCGAGCGAGCGAGCGATGAGAGAGAGAGAGAGAGAGAGAGAGAGAGAGAGAGAGAGAGAGAGAGAGAGAGAGAGAGAGAGGTTAGTTATTTAAGGCTTTACGACGCGCAAACAACAGAGACTATTTCGCGGCTCAGCTAAGTCTTTCTCTGTCAGGTCATTAAAAATAAAAGGCACGCGATAAACACGATGTAAATATACATTAAAAATATGTGAAGCTTAAATGAGATTCCGTACAAGATTGAATTCTTTAGGAGTATAAAAAAATATTACAGACTGTGTTATAAAGAAAGACTATATTATTTTATAAAAGAGGTTGGACTCTTTCAAGAAGCTAAAGATGCTGTCAGGGGGGACATCCCTGAACAACACCTTCAGTGAGTCCGCAGAGATGCTTGTCACGAATCTCACCGAGATCCGTGCATGAAATCAGAAAATGGCTCATGCCACGGAATACACCAAGGGGGGGGGGGGGGGGGGGGGGGGGGGGGGGGGGGGGGGGGGGGGGGGGGGTGGGGGGGGGGGGGGGGGGGGGGGGGGGGGGGGGGGGGGGGGGGGGGGGGGGGGGAAGGTCCTCCCCCTGTCAGAGAGAGAGAGAGAGAGAGAGAATTTGCTGTGAAGAAATCAAGTGCCCGAACAAGTCTTGTTTTATAATCTACAGTTTCTTGTGATTTTGACCCTGCCTCCGTTTGTGACTGGAAAGATGACGCAGTTTCGGACTTCCCCTGGAATACTAGACACGTCTGCACAAAATATAGTGCAAACTCAAGCTGTGCGAGAGGTGAGAGTTCTTTGTCGCGTCAATTCTGCTCCGTCACACCCCTTCTTTTCTTTCTTTGTGGTAGCATCCCTTTTGAAAAACAAACAAAAAATAAATAGTAAACCGGAGGAAAAGGGAAACCCAACTGCAGCTGTTTGTAGAGAAAAAATACTGAGATTTATCACTTTGACGGTTGCAATCGTCTTTGAAAATGAATTCGGAGATTACTAACGTAAAAGACAGAAATATTTGTAAACCTCCGTTTCCGTCTAAAGCCTATAGTTATTGTTTGTCCCTTAATTGTCTGTGCGTGATGAATGGACAGTGGCGTGTTGAGGTAAACTACTTTTAAAATGAACTTGACACAGCCTTGTCCTCTACCGGTTTACATCGAAAGTGTTATCATTTAATTGTGCAGTCGTAACTTCTGAAGCCCGTATCAAGGTTAGTGAAGGCCACGGCAGGCTTACTAGGGTAAAGCCAGATGCGCTTGTTGTATTTTGCGGTCTGAGGGGATAGAGCAACCCAAAGGTAGTGAGGGCCGGTTCCTGGTAGCCAGGGCCCGCATGTAAAACTCGAGGTTAATTTAACCCACGACTACGGGCCTAACCCAGACTAGGCCAAAAGAAACCCAAAAACAAAATTGAATTAAAAAAAAGGAAGCAAATAAAGGAAGAAGAAAATCCTTCTATAACGGCTTAGGCGCCATGGTGAAATGGACCCGCTTCCTGATTAAAACAAACAAACAAACAAACAAACAAACAAACAAACAAACAAACAAACCAGAAAATTTCGGCAATGAAAACCGTAAACGTATGAAATAATTATGGTCGCAATGTCTAAATGGAGACTACTTCTCTTGTAGACAACGTTTGACCGTGGCGGCATTACGAAAACGCAGAACATTACCTGTTGAATATATAACCTGAATATATAGTGCACGAGTAAAAGCACTCTCGGTTTCCTTTGAAACGTGTTTCAATCTTTTATTTTGCTGTTTCTGCACTGCGAACATTTGATGAATAGGACAAGTTTTAGCTGGGATTTTGTTTTGTGCAGGTTATTATCATGCGTACGCATCTATTGGTGGGCAACATACAACAAAGAAAGCCAGACTATCGAGCAGTCTCATGTGTTCCACTGGAAACATCTTCTACGAGCTCGACTATCGCTACCTCATTCATTGTGGTAATAGCCAGTGCAAGCTGTCAGTCATTTTGCAAAGTAACGGCAGGGAAGAATCACTCTGGGAGGACACAGTGTACAGATTCGACTGGCAAGATCATCGCATTGACAACATACAGCCACCAGTCGGCGAGTTCGAGGTGATACAAAAATCTTTCTACCACTGAAACCTCGTATCTCGTGTCTATGAAGTTAATAGAATTAATTTTAATGGGATAAAAGTGACATTGTTACTATCTTTCGAGGAATTTAACTTTTAATTAATTAATATTTGGTGTGGCTAGTGCTATGACTTTATTCCCATCTCAAAATTACTTCTTTGTCGGTGCGGTCGGTGGTGTAGATGTAACGACTCCTGCCACCGGTGCCAGAGGTTGGGGTTCGAGTCCCATTTGGGGCATCGGAGTTTGACCCTTTGCACCATGTGAATTGTAAAGTGTTGCTGTCCGCGGTGTGTGAGGGAATGCGTGTGATTCACGTGAACGTGCTTGTTGGGTTCGAATCGCGGCGCTTGGAGCCAAACTACTGAAGCAAATCGCCTAAACTGATTAATTTATTATTATCATTATCATTAGTAGTAGTAGTAGTAGTAGTAGTAGTAGTAGTAGCAGCATAATCTCAAAGGAGGTACAGTTGTTTCTTTCTTGTTGTTAAAGATTATCTTCCAAGCTGAACGGCTGAGTGATGCAGGATATGTCGACGGGATTGGCATCGACAACATTTCTTTTCAAGCAGTCCCATATGAAACAACCGCCACATCGTTGATTAGCGCTGTTGCCACTTTGACCACCGGAACAGCTTGGGAGCCATCTACTTCTGCGACCATTCCAGAGCAGCAAACTATAAACTTGACAGAACAGACTTCGAGAACGCATGTGTCGTCTGATGGAACGTCTCAACAGACTTCATCGCGGTCGTCAGGTCAGTCAAGACGCTAAATAATTATTTGCGATTGTTTTTCTGCCCCCTGAATGCGTGTGCCACGTTGGACACACCGGTTCTCACTTGAACACCGAAGTTAAGCAACGCTGGGCCCGGTTAGTACTTGGATGGGTGACCGTCTGCTGACCCCGGTCCGGGCAGGAATTTGGCGTGAGATTTCTCCTCACTAAATCGAGTCAAAATCATGTGCAGACTCGCTTTCGGTGCTTGTTTCGGCCCATGTACACACGTACCATCAAGTGTGCACGATAAAGATCCCGATTCCATCATTCGAAAAAGAGTATGCCGAAATGGCCGGTGGGTTGGAAACACAAACACACGCATGCAGGGGAAAAAAATGGGTGGTGCGGGTTCATGACGACGCGCTTCCCCCGGGGGAAGCAGCCCGCATTTCCTCTACTACGACACTGGGACGATGAAGAATTCCAATCCAGTCATTACGAGTGTTGCTCGACTCTTTAGCGCCCGTGTCCGACCGCCCCCTTGCCCACAATGTGATAAGACAGACTGACACGAACAAGCCACTGCACACCGGTAGTAGCCACTTCAAGCCACAGTTACGCAAAGTGTGGGCCTTCTCCGCTAGGCCTGAAAGCAATTAATGGTGGCTTGAAATGGCTGCTAGTGATATATTCATTTCAAGTAAAGTTCATTTCAGTCTATATATAAAGAGGGAGCCGGGGTGGCCGAATGGTAGAGCGTTGGACTTCCAATACTCGGTTCTGAGTTCGAATCCCGGCTGAGGCCAAATATTTGGGCTGGCTTTTTCATCGTTGCCCCGTCTTTGATATCACCCGTATGTGGTGGAAAAGGACGTTAAACTCCCAAACAGCCATCCCACCTTTTAAAAAAAGACTGTCCCTTACAAATTCTGCCGGATTAAAATGATATTCATGTGGTTAAAATTATTTAAACCGCCGCAAACGACGTCTGGAATTTAACATGATGGTGCTATACATGGCGCAGACAATGAAATCTACTTCTGGTCGTAGGTGATTCTGAGAAGGAGAACCAAGCTACAGAGAGTGGAGTGGGACTGGTTGTTGGAGTGACAGTGTCAGTGCTCGTCGTTGTCATCATCGCAGTCGCCATCATCATCCTGACAGTCAGAAGGAAAAAGGGCAGAAGCAGTGGGAATGGACCGTTCGGGCTTCAATGCTGTTTTGCAGGAAATCCGTGAACTTAACGTCTGTGGTATTCATTTATGACCGTTGTCAAATTTTGAGGAGTTTATTAATTCTACTTACAACAATGCAGGCCATGTGCTTCAATGGGTACAATATGTTGACATACTAATTCGAAACATACACACACACACACACACACACACACACACACACACACACACACACACGTGTGTGTGCATGCTGTCTGAGTGTAGGTTTCTAAGTGTTACGATGGTACCAGGATGGAAGATGACATGAAAATACAAACAAACAAACAAACAAACAAACAAACGACAAATGACATCTACGATGTTTCATATTGAGGGTCATCGAAAACAAAAAACAGCAAAAAAACAAAACAAAAAAAAAACTTTTCAGTTTCAGTTTTCAGAATACTCGTATTACATGGGGTGTCCTATATGCTGCTAGCTGGTTTATTTGACCACGAAAACGGTTAACACGTATACGTAAATACAGCTCAGCCTTTGTCGTACATCCTGACATAGTGTTAGGTCAAGCTGAGATGTCATTTAAAAGTAATGACGTCATTTTGCACGCAGTAAAACCCACTGTGACTAAAAGTTGATCCGCAAAGAGGGCAGCATGAATGCAACATCTTAAATCGATTCATAATTTGAAAAGAAATCATGAGAGTCAAATCTAATTTGACCAAAGTATACAGTAAGTCTTCTGTTTGAAGTTGTATGATGTGCAACGCTAAAGACCGTTTTAAATTTGGAGATGGATGCTTAACTGATGACCATATAAAAAGTAAACGACATGCAGTTACAAACGCCTTGGTTCAGCAAGCAAAGGCAAAATATCTATCTGTCTTAATACACACAATACGCCACAGATGTTGCCTTTCACCTGGTACCCTGGACACGTGAATCAATAAACAAATTCATGAGGAAACGTTTGTGATAAAGTGGTGACCCCATCTTCTACCCAAAGTACAGAACAGCCATGGGGTGGTATGTGCAAGGAAATGAGCCTTAATATTTTCGACAGACAGAGCCAAATACCTGTGCGACGTAGTGACCGGGAACGGTACTTGGTTGTCCTGTTACGGCATCGTCAAGTAATCCAATCAGATGTTACTGGACGAAAATTAATCCCAACCATTATTGATTGTCCCGAATATCAGAGCAGAACGGTGCCCTTCCCTGTGATTTAAAAAAAAATAAAGGCGACCCTGTTGTCTTTGATGTTTGCCTATAAAAATAACCCTACATTGACTGTCACGTACTCTTGTACAACGGTTATCTTCATACCAGAACACAGCGGGCAGCAGAGACTACGCAAACCCCGATGGCGGTGAAGACCGCGCCCCGAGAACACAACATTGTCTGCAGGACGAGAGAGACAAAAACCAGTCTTTGGACCTGAGTTCACCACCCTCTGACTGTACTTCACTGAGACTGCATTGAGACATTAATTTGACTGACGTGTGCTCTGTGAGAGAATCTGAGTTACTCTAAGTTTCAATGCGAGAGACCATAAGAAATCCAGCCAAAATGCTTATCAAAATTAAGAGGTCTACAGATAGGAATTATGCACCGTATCTTCGCATCCAAAGGAGAGCAACCCAAATCTTTTGTATTCTGTGCGCTTTTAGTCTTGTAATGTATGGCGCATGTATTTATCAATAGAGTTGTATAATTTGGGTGTAACTGGCGGAAGACGGGACGTAAAGCAACCGTGTGATCTGACATGTCATTGTTTCTACTTTTTCCATGGAAATAAAGTGTTCTTCAGCAAACAAATTCTGCTGTTGTTGTTTCGTGTAGTGTGTGTGTGTGTGTGTGTGTGTGT
>JACVVK020000576.1:80000-127500 GCA_018292915.2 Batillaria attramentaria | reverse complement strand
GGATTGATATTGACAATATTCAGTTTAAATATGCCGGAGATGCACCAACCACCACGTCTCGTACCAGCTCAACTGCTGTCCCCACAACCACCACAACAACTTTCAGCACACCTGTGTCCTCTTCTGGTGGATACCATGAACAGACGTCACCAACAAGCTCAACAAGTAAAGGTAAACAATTCATGTCAAATATTTATTTACGATTCGCATGCCATGCATGTACAAATGAATATATGCGTGAAACCCTAGAGGCCCCTCTGATTATTCAGGGATTTCTATGTGTTGTCGGACCTTGCTAAATGTTCAACGTATAAATTGTTCTGATTTGCTGTTGCATAACTGACATATAGCCAGATACTGATAGTTAAGTCAGTGCAGCCAATCACAGTGCACCAATACTCCGACAGACATATCACTCGTGTGTCGGAGTATTCGAGGGTTCCGTGCCAGAACGTCCTATCTCTCTTCTTTCTCTCTGACAGGGAACCCTTGATTTGCTTGACAAAGCCGCCGTGTAAGGGCAAAACACAATAAATCCATGACGCCATTTTGTGGGGGAAAAAAAGACCATCACGTCATTACGTCTTTCATCTTGAAATAACCATTTTCCCCATCAAATGAAGCTTTTAGAATAATTTATCTGAAATGGCGCACAGAGACTATAAATAATGTACAGGACCCTGAGTGAATGTAGAATTTATGCAGACACTTCTGCTCGCAGTTGATACCGACGCCCAAAATGGTCAGGAAGATACAGGCAGTGCCACTGGAGTTGTCGTCGGGGTTGCTGTCGCAGTGATCGTGGTTGTCGTCGTGGCAGTCATCGTTATCCTCATGTTCATCAGACGAAAGAAGAACGGGAAAGGCTGTGGCATTGGCTCGCTCCAAATTCTGCACTGTTTAAAGAAAACAAGAAAACCGTAAGTGTATAGTCTCTGTAGATTTGGCTATCATGAGCGTTTGTGACTCACACAGGAAACAATTTTAGAGTTATTGATTTTGTGTAATATCCAGGAAACATGTCGTTACTGTAAAGATGTTTGCACATTCGCAAATTTGCTTGAATTTCTCTCTACATATTTCTGGGGGGTCATTGCATCGTAAACCGATAGCGTCTGATAGATAACTACTCTCTCTCTCTCTCTCTCTCTCTCTCTCTCTCACACACACACACACACACACACACACACACACACACACACACACACACACACACACACACACACATTTTTTTGTTGAAATGCAGTGCTGTCAGTGAATTTGGTATTATTGGTGTGTGGCAGGGAAACCGCTGTTGAACATGTGAGGCCCGGACTGATAAATGCCGGATATTCACAAGGAGAAGAAAGTGAGTAACTCAAAGCTTCTACTACCATTTTTCCACAGTAACGAAACGCGCAGACAGGCTTTCGATGAGTAGCGGTTTTACGCTTTAGTTCAAATGCCGACAGTTAATATCCTTGGTTTCGTAAGTCACCATCTTGACAAGTGGAAGTGAACGTGCTGCACTTATCACCTGTAGACCCAGCGGATGAGATGTGTTTTTCAAAAGTTCCCTGTTGTTTTTGTAGTGAATGATAATAGTCTGTAACAGCTCGGGCAGCCGGGGTGGCCGAATGGTAGAGCGTTGGATTTCTCATGCTCGGGTCGTGAATTCGTATCCCGGCTGGGGCCAGATATTTGTGCTGGCTTTTTCATCGTTGCCCCGTCTTTGATATCACCCGTATATGGTGGACAAGGACGTTTAAACCCCCACCCACTCACCCTGTAACAACCAACTCTGTTAGAACGGTTAAAAGGATGTAATCGCTCTATCCAAATCGCTCCAATATCGCAAGTTTCCTGATAGCTGCCCCGACCTGACGGATTGGGCCAGACTACAGTTTCCAGACGTGTGGAAAGGAAACAATATCACAAATATTACTGGGGTACAATCGCATGCAATAATTGGCCAGTAGCCTTCAAATGAGTATATATTTGATGATTTGTTGTTGTTGTTCCGCTCACTGGTCCATTTACGCAAATGACTTGTATTCCTCTTCCTATTGACTATGAAATCTGTCCCGTTTATTACTTTATAATCAGGTGCGCTTGTTGTTTGTGCAGTTGTCTTTGATTCAAACAACGCTGACCATCTCTACGCCCAAGTGAAGAAACCGAAATCTCGTAATACACACAGCAAGGATACCACTGATGGAAACAATGCTGCACACACCACGAAGCCAGACACTTCACTGTACCAAGTGGCAACTGTTCCTGTGGGGGAACCAAAGACTGGAGAAGACGGGGACTATAACACTGTAGGAGTCGAAGTCGCACGCAACACTTTCCCCAACAACAACGGGAAAGATTCTGGCTACGAGCTGGCAACTGCAAGTCAAACAACAGCTGTGCATGGTGGAGCCAAGGCGAGCCTTGGAGGCAACAACGCACACATACAGGAACAGAACGAGTACAACAAACTGTCTCACCAGCCTCCTCACACCGCTCCTTCCGGACCTTGCACTAACCACGCGTACGATCACTTGGCCGGACAAAAGCAGGGCGAGCAGACAGCAGGCGGTGTGTACTCTCTGGCCAAAGCTGACGACTTTGCTGACGGACTCTCCAAACGCCACAAGGGAAAGGACGACTACATCAACGTGAACCCTGACCTGACAACCACACAGTCCTCCCGCGAGTACAACAGACTGGACTTTGATGACGGCCATCCACGTGACCCTGCAGCTGGAGGTCACGTGACCGGAAGAGCGCGTGACGTGTACAACCACCTGCAGGCTGGAGCAGAAAGCTCTCAAGGTCCAGATGATGGCGACCAGTACAACAGTCTGGATTTCGACGGTCAAAACCACAAGCAACAGGTGATCGAAGGTGCGGAGTACAGCCACCTGGCCAATGAAGATGCATAGGAGAACGCTCTATTCTTGTCTGAAGTTAGAGGACCGCCTGAAAGCGATTCTGAATCTGACTCAGAAACGAAACCTGATTTCTAATGGACTTGCACAGTTACAAATTTGATCGACACGATATAGCACAATATGGATTTTGTACGGCCGAGAAGTGATTGAGTGGGAGGAACACAACCACCTGGCCAATGAAGAAGCATAGGAGAACGCTGTTTTCTTGTCTGAAGTTAGAGGACCGCCTAAAAGCGATTCTGAATCTGACACAGAAACGAAACCTGATTTCTGATGGACGTGCACAGTTAGGTATTCGATCGACACAATAGAGCATAATGTGGATTTTGTCTGGAAGTGATTGAATGGGAGGAGGACTACCACCTGGCCAATGAACAAGCATAGGAGAACGCTCTCATCTTCTCTGAAGTTAGAAAACCGCCTAAGCGATTCCGAATCTGACTCAGAAACCTGATTTCTGAAGGACGTACACATATACGCATTTGATCGATACGATAAAGTAAAGTATGGATTTTGTACGGCCAAGACGTGATTGAGTGGGAGGAACACAACCACCTGGACAATGAACAAATGTAGATGAGCGTTTTCTTTTTACTATTCTTAGAAAACCTGTGCATGTTCTGTTCAGAAAGCTGATTCTAGCTGACTAACCAAGCTTAGGTATTTCAGTATTTGCTCAAGACAGTGCCGTTTTTGGTGCAAAGCAGTTTACCTTATTCAATTGTGCCATATCGGTTAAACGGATCGACTCTAATTTTTTTTTCAGTATGCTTTTCATTCATGCAAACAGATTCATTTAGTTCTTTTTATTGGTTTTCGTGCTGTAAAATGGGGAGAGTTGTACATATATAGTCATTTTTATATTCGTACATTTTGCACGGTATAGTCAGAACCATCACAGACGTTTCTATAAGTTTTGTCATTTTTATTCAATGAGTTCGGGAATCTAGTTGTCTAAGGTTTAGGCGTTGGTACTTGTTTTGAGTTGTCCTTTGGTTCCGCGAACAGCTGTTCACCTTCAACTCAGACTAAACAACAGTTTTAAAGATTTCCATCTTTTTATTACATCACACATCATACTTCGTCCATGGCCAATACAACAACACCATTTTCATCATTATCATCATCATTAATACCATCCTCTTGATTATCATCCTCGTTATCATCATCATCACCACCAACAACATTGTAAAAACAAAGAAAATATGAAGTTTGCTGCATCGTCTATTAAAATAAAATATTGAAATAATTACTTATGTGCAGCTGGCTTGGCTGAAACCCTTCCGAATAGCATTTACGACCAACTGCGACCTCCTGAAGAACGTACTGATAGCCGCCAGTACGAAACACTTCAAGTATCAGGTCTACAGACGACAGTCGCTTACCAGAACACAGCAAGCAACGAAGAGTCTGTGAACCTCCAAGCCAATGAAGCCACGAGAACACAAACCCTTTCTGAGGGGCGAGAGAGTGAAAACCAGTACGAGTCTTTGGGTCTGAGTTCACCACCGTCAGACTATACTTCACTGAGACTGCATTGAGACATTTACTGATGTGTGCTCGACAACTGACACCAGCTGAGGCGGAATCTTACTTACTTTAAGTTTCAAGGGGAAAGAAAACCAAAGAAATCCAAGTGAAAATGATTTCTTACTTACTTACTTAGGCCCATGGCTCCAAGTGGAGCATAGGCCATCGACGACCTCTGCCTCAGTGTCCCGCCTCCAGCTGTTGCGAGGCCGGCCTGTCTTCCTCTTCCCCTGCGGGTTCCATGTCAGGACTTGGCGTGTGGTGCTGGATGCCGGCTTTCCTGAGGTGTGTCCAGTCCAGCCCCAGGATCTGCTTGGCCACTGTTTCCTGTCCTGCTCGCTCCCACAAACTGATTTCAGCTGAGAATAAATATTCATTAGATTTTGCAGCAAGTGAAGTGCAACTCAAATATGTTACGTATGATGCGAGTAGTTTCCATTGTAAGTTTCCTTTGTACGTTCATAAATATCGATAACATGATTGTGTAACTTGAGTGAGGCATAAAGTAGTCTTGAATGAAATTAAACAACCGTGGCAGCTTAGTGATTATAGATAAGAATTCCAGTTCTCGAATGTAAATAAACTGACTGTATGCTAATCAGTCTCTGTGTGTGTGTGTGTGTGTGTGTGTGTGTGTGTGTGTGTGTGTGGTGGTGTGTGTGTGTGTGCGTTTGTGTGTGTGTGTGTGTGTGTGTGTGTGTGTGTGTGTGTGTGTGTGTGTGAGAGAGAGAGAGAGACAATGACAATGACAATGACAATCTTTTATTTCAGCAGGCTCAGAGCCCATAACTGAACACGCACTTCCGTGAAGGCGCACACGTGCAGCCACCAGAGCAGGCTAAGCTGAAACATAAATGGCAGTCCAACCGTCGCTGTTCAATATCAACACAAAAAAAAGAAGAAAAAAAAAAAAACAGTGTTTATGACTTAGTGGTAGTATACGCAGTTAAGACAACCATTACCATTAAGACTTTCTTATAGTTACAATGTACATACTCATTCTTTGTTACGTAACTCTAAGGCATAGTATACAAACTTAGCAAGCCGGAATGTCAAGTTAGGATTATTATCCGTCATAAGAACTGCCAGTCTAAACTGAGATGGATTTTTATAGAATTTAAAGGGGATATAGCGCTCGCGGAGTTCTTTGTACCTTGGACATACAAAAAGGAAATGTATTTCTGTTTCATCCTCAAAGCAGTACGGGCAGTGTAAGGCATTTTTTGATGTATCGAAACGTTTCTTATGACATCTTAGAGCAGTTACACCAAGTCTAAATCTCAAAAGTGTATCCCTCATCCCAATATGTCTGAGGTCAGTAAGAAAAGCACTCTGCACCATGTCTTGCTTAAATAGTCTGTATAATGAAAACCGTTCACTATTATGTAATTTGGAGTGACAATCTTGTCCAAAACAGTCACGAAGACGAATTTTAAATTCTTTTAGGAACAATCTAACATGCCCAACCCCCTGGTTTTCCCAGACAACACCAAAACCAAATTTGTAAAGAACGATCATAACATGGTGAACCCAAGTAATCTTATTTTGATGGTGGAGGTTGACTAGCATGCCAAGTGCTTTCCTTGGGAGACGATCAGCAGGCAATGAAAGTAGCTTTAACCAGTAGGCAATACATCTTGCAAATGAATGAACATACAAAGGATAGCGTCCACATTCCGCATAAATCATTGAGTTTGGTGTTCTCGAGGAGACCCCCAAGAAACGCTTCATTGCAAATAAATGCACTTTTTCAATAATATTAGTATCTCCACTAAGTCCCCATATTTCTGACCCGTACATGAGAATAGGTGAGAGAGAGAGAGAGAGAGAGAGAGAGAGAGAGAGAGAGTTGTGTAGTGTACACACGTCTTAAAAAAACAACAACAAAAAAACAAGGTTTGAGGCTTGGCGACAGACATAGAACTGGCTTGATAAATGCGCAAACTCCAGCATACACACATTTCCAACGAATCTTGAAACCTTTATAAGGAAAATTGTTTCCAACACTTTTTGAGACACGCATACGAAACTGCTATTGGCTCTATTCACGTCTTCTAAGTCAGTTGGTATTTTCCCCTTCACGCCGGCTTTGTGTAAGTGTGTTTTGCTCGTTCGTTTGTTTTTGGAGGCTGGGGGTGAGGTTGGGGGGAGGAGGCGTGCTGTGTCTACGCATAACGGCCGAGTACTATATCAACACCACCAAAAGTCCTCATGTACTTTCTCAATGTACAAACTTCCTCGTGTGAGTTTTTTTTTTTTTTCCCCTCTTTCCTCTCTTGTCATGTGTTGTTATCTCGAACCGCTGAACACAATCCAACATGTACATTCAACAGCGAAGTGAACACGCCGGGCTTGAATTGTGAATGTTAAAAATGCACGTCATGCTTGGCTGATCCTTCAGTGCAGACCGCTCCAGTGTATATGTGTTGAGCACAAATATGACCGTTTATATACTACAGTGCAGTCTTTATAGTGTTATCTAGGAGGTGTTGTTGAAGTCTGGTTTTGCGTATGTGAAAATTCTCGAGTGCTGTCACATGGTAATGCGACACGGTCACGCTCTAAATATCCAGTAACATACTGGGTTTCAACAAGTTCAACAAGCAGTCTGAGTAATGTTATGGCGTCTGCTTGTATGACTACAGCAATGGACGCAGTCAAGCACAACATTCACTCAATTGTTCAGTGCAGCCTTCGCGCTATTCACACACACACACACACACAACACACACACACACACACACACACCACACACACACACAAACACTACACCACACCACAACACAAACCCCCACTCAATCAAATAAGCATACACCGAGCGCAGCTCGACTTGTGCCATTCAAATCGTTTCACGACAGACCACGTTCCACATCGTTCAAAACATTTTGTTCAAGATCTAGTACATATAAATAGCTTGACACGAATCACCTCGTCTTTCAGTCACTGCTGCCTGGCTACGTCCCACACACGGGTGCAGCTATGTGGGTAAACAGAATGAACAACAGCACTCAGTTTACTTCCTTCTTGTCGTTTAATGTCAACACTGACTCAAGCTTGCACTCTCTGTAGAAGGATACCTTGTGAATCTTAGTTGGAGGTTTACATTGCTGAAAACAAGTCGGGTTCCTGAGGACCCCCAAAGGAACTGTCGAATAATTTCAGGTGGGGGACATATTTTAAAAAAAGACATTGAACAGTGACAGTTGGATATTCTCAATCTAGTGTTTGTTGCTGTATTCCCGAAAAACACCTTCTGATGACAACTCAAGACTGTCGGATATTTTCAGGTGGGTCCAGTCTTGCTAACAACCATATAAACAGGTCCTAGTTGCTAGTGTTTTTACCCATAATATGATTATTTTCAGTTTGAGCAGATGTTATTTTCTCTGTAAAACTTTCATTCACTCGTCATGTACAGGTCCCACCAGTGGCCTCTATTTACGATGAAACAATGCATGAAGTGTTTTCGAAGCAGAACTCCGCGCTCTACAAGTGTAAATGTATTACATATTATTAATGTATTAAAACCGATGAGTATTTGCTCCATGACGCAGATCCGTCCATGAGCTAAAGATCAGGGACGGACCGCGTCATGGAGCAAGTACGAGTCCCGTATTCATCCAAGTTATGTGGTGTAAAGGCGTTATCATCCTTTTTTTTGTCTCATGTATGATGCATTGTGAGTGCTTACCCGTCTAAAAGCTGAAATCTACTTGTAATTTTGGGGGAATCTGCAACTGAGCAGCGCATAGCAGACGCTCGGAGGTGGTCAGGAGATCAGTAACGCGACAGAAATAAAAGTGCGCCTTTTACGCTAGCACTACAATGTCAGTTCACTCAAACCCAAACACAAACAAAGGTTCGTAACTTCAACTGAATCCTGGTACACAATCCTGGTAACACGGTGAAGGAAATAGAAAATTTGCGAAGTAATGCGAAACCAAACATGCACAGCTCTGTTTACGTTTTGAGAGCATGACAGCGTGATCTAGCCGCCGGGTCTTGCGTCTTTCCAACTCTGTTTCTCGCGGAATATGAAGATTCGCGAGTGCTGCTTCTAATAGGTCTGAGTGACTAAGTGTCCTTAAATCAACAGCTAGAAGAAGCAGATATTTTTGGAGAAATATCTCACCTTGTTCAGAGTGGCAGATGCTGCTCCAATATGGTTCCTTTGCAAATAAAAGCGACATGAAAGGGACAGAAACCACTTACTTTGACAAAGGACGGCACAGGGTCGACGTTTCGGCTTTCGCCTTCTTCAGGACATAAACAAACAAGATGGCCACTGACCAGCCCAATATGTTGTTTCCATTTAATCACCTGCTGTCGTCACGGTCGTTCTTTTGTAATGCCATGTATTCGGGAGGACACACACACACACACACACACACACACACACACACAACACACACACACACACACACACACACACACTACACCTCTCTCTCTCTCTCTCTCTCTCTCTCTCTCTCTCTCTCTGAATGGAAACAACTGACCGGGCTTGTCAGACCAATCTTGGTTTTGGAAGAGAGACCGTCAAGTTGTTTTTCTTTGAAATCTATGACGTTTTCCTGATTGGGATGACGCATAATACATTTGACGTAATAACTTTGACTCGGATACAATACTTGCAATGAAAGCAGCCCCATGAAAATTGAAGTGTTGCTGCTGCGCAGTGTAAAGATCGAATTTATACCGGCTCAATGTGTTTAACCAGACAAGTCTGCGCGGCGAACGTTTTTTCACTATGTGTTATGTCTGCTGCGCGCGCGCGCACACAGACACACACAGACATACGCGCGCGCGCACGCACGCACGCACGCACGCAGACTTGCGCGAGCCGCGTTTGTGCATGTGCTCCATTGAGACCTATGTGGTGTTCTCTTCACTCTACTATGCTATTGAGTGAGAGTCAGTGGGAAAAACAAAGCTCACTACATCAATGAAACTCCCGCTTTCCCCGTCTACAAATAGAGAACTTCCGAAAAGTGACGACACACCCCCACGTCAATCAAACATGACGTCGGCAAACTGACGCTGATACAGTTTTGCGTCAGTGCGCGTGTGCCTTTTCTGCGATGTTTGTGAGGCGTGTGGCTTGGTGTAAAGGAAATGTGCTTCGAGTACAAATTTTCGAGTCAACTGACGACAACGGCTGCAGTGAATTTTTCTATTTTTTTTTGTATATTTTTTATGGCACCCCAGGCTCATTATCTATGTATAGTAGGAGCGATTTTGAGATCTAAAGTGTGTTCACCAGCACTTTCATCAGGTACGGCTTACGCCAAAAGTATAAAAGCGACAACCTCCAAAATTCACTTAGTTGAGAGTCCGTATTCATGCTATCTATGTCCCAAAAATGGAGTGGTTTAGGTAAATATTACGCCTTTAAAACGCCAGAAAGCCACTTTTTCTGAAAAGGGCGATAACTCGCAAATCATGTGTGCAATCGTACCTGGATCGGGCCTTCTATTCAACAATCTTGATTCATTTAGAAACCCCAAATTTGAAATCGATCGGTTCAGTATTTTCGGAGAAATAGGCATCTGAACTGGGTTCACATGCAATGTCAACTCAGGCTCGGTTTACATGAAAACTATAAGAGCGACCATTTTCTAGTAGTGACTCTGTTCAGAGTCCGTATTCAAGCTATCTACTGCCAAAAAATTGAGTGATTTAAATAAATATTACGCCTGTAAACGAAAGACAACCAACTTGTCTCAAAAGGGCGATAACTCCCAAATCACTTAAGCAATCATCACACGCTTGAATCGTCTAATGTAACATTTTGATATATTTGGATACCCCAAATTTGAAGCCATTCGGTTAAGTATTTTCGAAGAAACGGGCCCGGACACAATTCACACACACACATACACACAGACGGCACTCACTGAGGAGGAGAAGTGCGTTCGGTGCATCATACATGTCAGCATCGATGACGCATGTTTTCTTACGTCATTGTCAGAGTTACACTTGCAAAATCGTCTCTGCGGGAGATCGGCAGTGACGTGCGTTTGTACCACAGATGCTTGCCTATGAACGTGGAAATTTTAGCCCGTCCTATTATGTTGTTTCCATTACTATGGAAACAACATAAAAAACATTGAAGGCGAAAGCCGAAACGTCGACCTGTGCCGTCCTTTGTCAAAGTTTAAGTGGTTTCTGTCCCTTTTATGTCGCTTTTATTTGCTTAACTTGTAACCACTTCGCAGTCATTACCGTTTCCGTTTCTATGGTTCCTTTGACTTTGCTTGGATGACGAAACACGGCTTACGTCACATTTGTGATGACGTCTTTCTAAAGAACTTTGTATTTCGAACGAGGCGTCCTGTTGACATGGGCGCTAGGCTGGCGCGTGGCTGTCAGCCCAGATTGTGGATCCGCGATAACGCAGGGGGGGGGGGGAGGTCTATCATGGTTGTACTGGAGGGCGCTAGGCGGGCGCGTCAGCCCAGATGTGGATCCGCGACAGCACAGGGAGGAAGTCTATCATGGTTGTACTGGAGGGCAACTGGAGGGTAACCCATGGACAGTACTGGCAGCCCAGAATATCATGGTCAGCCGAGGTGGGGCCAAGGCTGGTACCAT
The DNA here is from genome assembly GCA_018292915.2 of Batillaria attramentaria. Lineage (NCBI taxonomy): Eukaryota > Metazoa > Mollusca > Gastropoda > Batillariidae > Batillaria > Batillaria attramentaria. The sequence continues at coordinate 116,461 of JACVVK020000576.1, read as the reverse complement.
ATGCTTTGTCATATTGAGGTCTGCGGGGATCATAATTGCCTGCATGATTCGAACGATTCAAGGAGCTTCGGTTGAATCAGAGCTGTAGACTGTCAAGGAATACGCTTGCCTTCACAGCGAACAGCAGACTCGATTCAGCTTTATGTCACAGTTTTTAAGTTGTTCTCTATAGAGAAACAACTTTATACGATGGGGCAGATTTTGCTACGCGCAGCATCCCGGCGTTTTTAAGTTGTTTCTCTATAGATAGAGAAACAACTTTATGAGACGGGGCAGATTTTGCTACGCGCAGCAGCAAGTTTCAGTGATACAAAACAGACTGTGACGTTTCTCCACACAATACTTACTTTCACGCACACAGTGACGTAACGAAATCTGCGTCATAGACAACTTACGTGCACACTATGCTGCTGCGTTCTTTTTGGCGGGAGTTGTGAGACGTGTGTGTGTGTGTGTGTGTGTGTGTGTGTGTGTGTGTGTGTGTGTGTGTGTGTGTGTGTGTGTGTGGACGGATGTAATGATGGCTATCTCCTAAACCACCTCGTTGGAGGCCTTTTTACTTTGAGATAAAATGGGAATTCACCTTCTCCAGAGCTACCTTTCACGATTTTTATCCTGCCGCATTTTCAGAAGAGTTATCGCCGATTAAAAAAGATCGGCCATGTTACGAATTTTTTCGACAAAAATGTTCAAATGGCTTCATTTTCTGAAAATAGGAAGATCATCCAATTATACTACCTGTTTTCGCAGCACAGCTCTGTAGCTCTGACAGGTTTTGTGTAAGAAAAATATTTCCGAGTTAGGGGTGGTTTGCATATAAATTCAAATATCTATGAAAAGACTCCTTCAAATTACTCATCATTCCATTTTTGTCACTTGTGCCAACTGCATGTATGACATGAACTACTGCACTATTATAACTTTAGTATTAAGAATAACAGAGCTTTTTCATAAACACATTTTTTTCACGTTTCTGCGAAAAGCGCCGGTCAAAAAAGTTCCAATTTTGCAATTTCGTAAGTACAATCCAAGGCACTTACGTCCACGTTCCATCAGCTCTCTAGATCTTCCAGATTTTATGTCAAAATTAATTCACGGAAGTCACAAAAGCATCAAGGAAATCACAAGATATGAAGAAGTATCATCTGTCAGACGAGCAGCGTGAGGCCTACGTCAAATGTTTGGTTCACAGACAAAATCTGCAAGTATCGTCACTGCGTCCGACATTTCATCAGCCCTCTAGATCTTCCAGATTTCATGTGAAAAATAATTCAATCGGGAAGCCACAAAGCCAACAGGGAAATCACAAGACATAAACAAGCATCCTCAGACGATCGCAGTGCTAGAGGCTGACGTCAAAATGTTTAGTTCACGGAATTTACGTCCTCTCTCTCTCTCTCTCTCTCTCTCTCTCTCTCTCTCTCTCTGTATGATGACCTGCGTGAGGCTGACGTGAAATGTTTAGTGGACGGAACTGACCTCTGTCTCTCTCTCTCTCTGGGGAGCCAGGGTGGCCGAATGGTAGAGCGTTGGACTTTCAATACTCGGGTCGAGAGTTCGAATCCCGGCTGGGGCCAAATATTTGTGCTGGCCTTTTTCTCGTTGCCCCGTCTTTGATATCACCCTTATCTGGTGGAAAAGGACGTTAAACTCCTAGTCGACTATCCTAAACACCAACCCACCTACGCTCTCACTCTCTCTCTCTCTCTCTCTCTCTTTCTCTCCCCCCCCCCCACCCGGCCCCACCCCTAGTCACGTGGCTAATCGATCGAGGTCGTAGAGGATATAGTGTGATTGGTAGAACTTGGAGAGGGGAGAAACGGCAACAATAACAACAACAACAACAACAACAACAACAAAAATGAAGTTCTGAGAAACAACTTTGTAGGACGGGGCCGTTCCTCCTTGTTTGTTTGATAGCGTTGAAAGCGTCTTTGATTTGAGTACGCAGTGCTTTTTAGGAAGTTTCCTGTCGTTTTGAACTTCAACAGCGTTATTTCAATTTATTTGCGCCCTGCTTGCCACGGTTAGTCAAGTAAGCAAATTAGTCCGGTGCCTGTTTTTGGCAAGTATCCGTTGAAACTGTCCATGATCTGAGTCAGCAGTGCTTGTTCGGTATTGGGTAAAGTCATTTTTTACTTGAACAACGAGTTGATGAAGTTGGAAACACCGAGTAAAAATGTTTCGTTTTTGCTGGCCGTGTTGACACAGGAAGATCACACCAATCGTAGTATGCGTGTTCTTTGCCGAAAGGGTCTAGCTGTGTTCTTTCTAGCTATATAGATAAAACCTTGGCAGGGAACACACGGAATTGGTTGTCATGTGATGTGTCACGTGAGTTATTTTCACCAGTGAGATTCCCGCACTAATACAACGGGAGAGATCAAAGGAAAAAGCCGCTATCGGACGATAATCTGTTATTGTTACTGGACGTCTTTCCGTTTGTAAGAACCCCTCTTTCACTCTTCAAATATATTAACGTTTACATTTCGACACCGTTTTCAGATACGCCTCTGGCAGTCAGGTCTGAGGAGTACAGTCAGCATGAAAACCTTGATTGTTGTACTTTTAACGTGCCTCCTGCAGAGCTATTCTGTCGCCGGGGAAACGACGTATGATCTCTCCTTCCGTCTGTCTCTACCTCTGTGTGTGTGTGTGTGTGTGTGTGTGTGTGAAAAATCGAACGAATGGATGATCTAACGAATAAAAGAGCGAACGAGCGCACGAACGAACGAACGAAAGGAAGTGATCTGACATGAATAAATTGTCAGTTTTCAATTATTCTGAAAATGTAAGTGCGTACATGAGATATCACACACACACACACACACACACACACACACACACACACACACACACACACGACGGAGGATACTCAGACTCACACTGTTTCACAAGTGAGTCAAAACGCACGCACGCACGCACGCACTCACGCACGCACCCAAGCAAGCACACACACACACACACACACACACACACACACACACACACACACACACACACACACACACACACACTGAGGGGTTTTTGGTTAGGAAAGCGATGTTTACGCTGCTTTCACTTTTTACACTGGTTTGCAGGTGCACACATTCAAGTGCAAAGGTCACTTCTGGTAAGATCCCTTGGTGTGTTCATGTGTGCATGTGTGTGTGTGTGTGTGTGTGTGTGTGTGTGTGTGTGTGTGTGTGTGTGTGTGAGAGAGAGAGAGAGAGAGAGAGAGAGAGAGAGAGAGAGAGAGAGAGAAAGAGATCGTTTATTTATTTATTTATTTTTTATTTTTTTGGACAGTCCAATGTGATTTTGGAGACTCCATGTGTGACTGGGAAAATGACGCAAAGGGCATTTGGTGGATTCGTCGTCACTGCGGTAGATATTTTGGGACGTGGAACGTCTGTATAAGAGGTGACAGTTTAAAAGATCTGATTAATATTCATTATTACTACACTCAGTATTTCCTTCCATGGACACCCCCGAAAAACGAAGACAGTGCAAATGTTTGGTACAGAGTTGAATAAGTATGAACACAAGCAATGCTCAATCTTTGCTAATGTGCACGTTAAGATAGTTCGTTCTATGTTGACTGTTTGAATTTTTTTTCTGTTTCTTTGCTGGTCAGTACATGGTTAGTTTTGTATATTTCCAAACACTTTGTTTGCGCTCTTGTCTTTGTGCAATAGCTATTTCCATGTAGGCGACGCTTAGAGAGACATTCGAAAGAAACTGTCAAGCCACCTGAAGTCAGCAAAAGCAGCACAGAGGTCTGCTACCATGGTTTACGACCACCTCATTATCGAGGGGAAGCGCTACAACTACGATCCGGCCAATGACGACATCGTACTGGCAACGTAGGAACACGGCCGGGCCAAGACGACCACGACATCACCTGTAGACACAACTACTCCGAAGCAGTCTACTGTGTTACATGGCGCTGCACACCGTAGTAGCCCCTTTCCCAAAGCCAGTTCCCGTCGTAGCAGTATTGCACCTAACCTCCCAGCACGTGAAACCGGCAGAAACATTGTATCTGTGCGTTACTCAGGCGTCCTTGACCTTACTACTAGCGTGACTGTCCACGGCGGTTGTGACACGGTTACAAGGTCAGGTGTGTACCCGGTTGACCGCGTTGTGTTGAGTGGCATGGATACTGTGAATGGTGCAAACTCTATGACATCAAGTGATGTGGAAGCCATTAATTCTATGGGATATGTTACATCAAGAGGTACATGCAATACCAGCATTGCGCCAGCGGCGCTTTTGGAAGACAGACTTCAGTTCGCTCGGCAGCAGCGGATTTCCTCTGTTTTTACAAACTTGATCCCGCCACCTCCCCTTTTATCCCACCTGGGTGCTATGCGCATGTCAGTTCTCACCCCTTTTTTCGTTACCCTGTCTAATAGAAGCTCACTTAGATATGCCTATCTCAGTGCCTGTGCTTCTGTACCACATGAAAGTGGGACTACTTTGCCTTTGGTTTCAAATCTTTCCCGACCGGACTTCCGTGTCACTTGTGTCGGGAATCTACTCTTGAGCTGTTTTCTGCGTAGTTACCGCCTTTTGCTGGTACCATATAGTTGATTTGACCTAATGGCCTGGCTTTTTCTTTGCTTTCAGTATCTCAGTGTAGGTAGCGTGAGGCGGGTTCAGCCCCCAAAACAGTAGTGGATTTCGCAATACTGCTTTTCTCCTAGAATCTTGGACTTGTATGTTTTACTAATCCTTTTCTGGGATTGTGCTTTCCCGTTTTGTCAAATAAATTCACTAAACGTGGACAACTCCGCCAATAGCTCGGGTAGTGTTGTAGTTAGTGTAGGTTTTTACTTGTGGTACCTTTACAGTGCGAACATGCAGTAGATTCTCTGGGACACATAGTTTTCCCTGTCTCACGAATGCCAGACATAAACAATTTATCGGTCGTTTGAGATAAAATAGGGAGTATATCCAGGTTTTTCAAGCATCGATCATGTCCGCCGACGCTCAAAGACAGCTCAGAGAAGCCACTACTCTTGTTGACTCAGATGTAAATGGTGCACTAGAAATATTCAGTCAGTGCTTAATGGATAGTTCACAATGTATGGTGAACCGTGTGTGTATTAACAGAAAATACAAAACAGAAGCATGGTTTGACACAGAATGTTTATTAGCAAGACGCGCTACGAGACGGGCCCTGCGCAAGTATCGTAAATCTCGTGATCATCAGGATGTCTCATTTTATTGCAGAACCCGGAGAGAGTATAAAAATTTAATTCGAAGAAAGAAGAAAATGTACAAAGAAAAACTTTCAGCGACATTGCTTGATACGATCACAAATCCTACAGATTTCTGGAGAACTGTTTCAATGATCTCATCAAAGAAAGCTAAAGTCAACATCACTATAACAATTGAAGAATGGTATAATCATTTAAAATCGGAGTTTTCGAAGTCGATCTAGATACGTCTAGCCCAGAAAGCTCCGGCTCAGTAGAGAATCCCGTGCACGGCCGTACTGCCTATACTAGATATTCTGAACAGTCCTATTTCATTGCAAGAGGATGGGTGGGTGTTTAGGGGTTTAACGTCCTTTTCCACCACATAGGGTGATATCAAAGACGGGGCAACGATGAAAAAGCCAGCACAGTATTTGGCCCCAGCCGGGATTTCATTGCAAGAGGTTCAGCAAGCAGTGCGTACGTTAAAAAATAATAAAGCAACCGGGCCAGATGGTTTGATCGGGGAGGTCTTTAAATATTCAGATAGTAGTGTTATACAGTTCCTTGTAAAATTTTTCAATGTGTTGTTCGATAAGGGAGTATACCCTGAAAGTTGGACTGAATCGGTTATACAGTCATTGTTTAAAAAAGGGAACATGAATGACCCTAACAATTACAGGGGGATAGCACTTATGGATGCATGCAGTAAAATATATGACACTATAATCCACTGTAGGTTAAGATTGTGGGTGGACATGCATGATTCCGTTGTAGAATATCAAGCAGGCTTCCGAGCAGGATATTCAACCACAGACCATATCTTTACGCTATTTTCTGTTATACAGAAACAGTTGTTATCTAACCGGAAGTTGTACGTTGCTTTCATAGACTTTCAAACAGCATTTGACTCTGTGTCACGTCATCTTCTATGGCCGATCTTACCAAAAAAAAAAAAAAAAAAAAAACAGAATTGATGGTAAACTTCTTCTTTGTGTACAAAGTATGTATAGGTCAGTCAAAGCACGCATTAGAAGTGGTGCAAAGTTGTCAGAGCCTATTCAATGTACCCGTGGCTTCAGGCAAGGAGAAATATGCAGCCCAATTTTATTCTCGTTATTAATTAATGAACTAGCATTAGACATAATTAACAACGGCAAACACGGAGCAACTTTGTCGCCAGAGATTGTAGAGTTATTTGTACTGCTATTCGCCGACGATGTTGTTCTTATTTCCGAAACTCCTGTCGGTCTCCAGAACCAGCTTAGAACTTTGTATGATTCAGCAAAACGTTTAGGATTATGTGTAAATATGGATAAAAGTAACATTGTCGTGTTCCGTAATGGAGGTTTCCTAGCATCTTGTGAAAAATGGTTCTACGGCAGGACACCAATCCAGGTTGTTAATTCGTACAAATATCTTGGCTTGTACTTCTCCACTAAGCTTTGTTTCACTACAGCCTTTGGCGACCTCGCCATGAAGGCGAAAAAAGCTATACTGAGCATTTTGAATGCATTGAATAGAGTGGAAAATAATTCAGTTCAAGTTTTTCTTAAGCTGTTCGATGTACAGGTGCAGCCTATTTTGTTATATGCCTCCGAAGTCTGGGGACTGGAGACCAGTTATACAGATATAGAAAAGACGCATGTCCTTGCCATGAAAAGATTTCTTGGGGTAGGGAGTAAAACACCTAATGCTGTAGTTTATGGAGAAATGGGGCGCTATCCATTATATAATTGTATGTAAATAGTTATACCAGATGTATTCGGTACTGGCTGAAGTTGACACGAATGGGTCACCATAGACTACCATACAAAGCTTATGTTATGTTACATAGTCTGGACGAACGTGGTAAAGAAACTTGGGCGTCTGACATTAGAATAATTTTATCAAATTTTATCATCTATTTTGTATGGTTGAACCACGGAGTACAGTCTGTAACTGGGTTTTTGAAATGTTTTAGGCAGAGGGATATTGATGGTCGTGAGCAGGATTGGAGAAACCATATTACTGGCAGTGAGAGATTGAAGTTTTATAGTAATTATAAATTGTCACTGAGTCTAGAGCCATACTTACTTCTTGATGTTAATAAGTTTATAAGAGGTGCATTGACCCGGTTTCGAGCAGGTATATCCGACATAAAAGTACATTCCAACGGGTATAAAGATCACATAGATCAATGCTGTCCATTTTGTACTGATATTCTTGAGAACGAGGTGCACTTCCTACTTTGTTGTCCTGCTTATGAGGACCTTCGAAGAGACCTCATACCTAGCAAGTATTACAACCGACCAAGTGTATTTAGACTATCTAGTCTCCTTATGACTGGTAATTCTGACGTGCTATACAGTCTTGCACAGTCTGTGTATAGAGCCTTACAGCGACGGGCGTGTGCATTTGACTAAAGTACGTTGTAAACAACTGTTAGTTACTTTAAATCTACGGTATTGTGATACAGACTCGTATAATTATGATCGTGTACAATATTTGTTGTAACTCACCCATTTGAATGGGCCTGAGGCCTCTCAAATAAACTCATCAATCAATCAAATCCTTTCGCCGGCATGATAAATGGATGATTCAAAACTTAAACAAAATAGAACTAATAATCATACTTGAATTTTTTTTTCTTAAAATTAGTTTCAAAGACTACTTGTGGATTTTCTCAGTATTTTTATGTTGATCGCGGATGTAAAACTTACGAAGCAATAGTGTTTGTCAGTCTGCGTACAGACCTGGTCACAGCTGTGAGACAGCACTCCTTAAGATTGTCAGTGACCTTCTGATGGCTCTGGATGACGGAAAAATCTCAGTTCTAGCCCTGCTCGATCTATCGGCGGCTTTCGACACAATAGATCATGATATTTTGATACATAGACTTGAGAAAGTCTTTGGCATTACTGGCACAGCCCTTTCCTGGTTTGAATCATATTTACGCCAGCGTTCTCAGACTGTCTTAGTGAACAGTCAACACTCTACCTCCAGTCCCCTGCGCTTCGGCGTCCCTCAGGGCTCCGTGTTAGGACCAGTTTTGTTTATAATGTACACCCAACCATTGTCCGCTCTGATTGATAAACATTCTGTATCTCACCATGCTTTTGCTGACGATTCTCAGTTGTATAAACACACTACTTTTGAACTTCTTCCGGATGTCATCCAGTGCCTTCAGAGGTGCATTTCAGATGTCAAGAGTTGGATGTCTGCAAACAAGTTACAGCTAAACGATGACAAGACGGAAGCTTTGATCATAAAGTCTGCTCGAACGTCCAGTCATGGGCCAGTCCCCAAAATACTTACCACTGACAATACTAATGTTGAATTTTCATCCTCTGCTAAAAATCTTGGAGTGATTTTTGATGACACTCTGTCCATGAACCAGCAGGTTGTAAACTCTTGTCGTGTTGCCTACCTAGAACTGCGGCGCATTGCCTCAGTACGCCATTACCTTACCACTGATGCAACTGTCACTCTTGTCTGTGCTTTTGTTCTGTCAAGATTAGACTACTGCAACTCTTTGTATGCTGAATGTCCGAAATATCTGCTAGACAAGCTACAAAAAGTGCAAAACTCTGCGGCAAGGCTTGTGTTTAGAGTGAGAAGATCCGAGCATGTCACACCCCTCCTCAGAGAACTGCACTGGCTTCCTGTCAGAGCAAGAATTCAGTATAAAGTGGCCACTATATGCTATAACTGCATCACTGCCTCCTGTCCTTCATATCTTTCCTCTCTGCCGCAGCTGTACACACCCTCCAGACAACTCAGATCCTCTGCTGTCACCCGCATCCTACGCATTCCACAGGTTAAATCGAAAACACTAGGTCAGCGAGCATTGCTCATCCACGGTCCAGTCATTTGGAACAGCCTGCCTGCCCATGTTCGCCTTGCAGAGTCAACGGACTCGCTTTAAAGTCTTATTTCTTCCGGCAATATTGTACAGACTAACTTCTTTATCATCACTGCTATCATCATTGTCATTTTAGGTTTTCGTGTCAGGATGTATCACAGCTGTGTGTATGTAACGTGTATGTGACGTGTATCATGTGTAACTGTATGTAATGTGACATATTTCATATATATGTATGTACTGTATCTCCACCCTACTATTGTGAGGCGCCCAGAGCTCCAGCAGGAGGTTGGGCGCTAGACAAATCCTCATTATTATTATTATTATTATTAGAATACGTTATGATTAAATAGTGAAATGGGAACACTCGATGGTTGCCTTTAATATATATCTTGAAACACTGTCTGATATTGCTGTAAATTGTATATTTTCACTACATAATAATTATTTAAGTGAGATTTTTTTTTGCAGGTTATTATGTGGAGGCTGCGATGCATCCGCCGAACATAGGAAAGAAAGCCAGGCTAGTGAGCAGTCAACTGTGTTCCACGGGATTCATTTACTATAAGCTGAATTTTCGCTACGTCATTGCTTGTGCCAGTGACCAGTGCAGACTCTCAGTCATCCTGCGGAGTGACTTCAATGCCTCAGAGCAAGTACTCTGGGAGTCAACAGAGAGAACGGATCGGCAAGGCTATCGGAATGACACCATACAGCCAGAAGCCGGCGACTTTACGGTGATATATTTATTTATTTATTTATACTAAGGCAGTGAACTGTTTGTGTTTGTTGAGCGAGATGACCATTGCGGTAACCTGATGAAGCCCGACGAAGACTAAATTTAGGCTTTACAGAGCTTCATTACCGCAATGCTTACCGAGACGTCAATAAACACAGACACTGCATAGCCACTGCAACGCAGTATGATTGTGCCACGTGCTGTGACACTCTCTGACGCGTCTCTGTTTTTATTTTGGAGGTCACTTCTCGAAATACCTCCCACGTATGAAATTTCCAAGCACTTTAAAACTCCCTTTATTGCTGTATAATCATATGGTGTGGTGACACGTTCGTCTCATTCACGACGGCTGGCCAAGTCGAACGCTAATGAGATCAGTGACCTTCGTGCACTGTATTCATTCGCTGGTTTCAAACGCAGGTGATCATCGACTTGGAATCATAGTAGAATGATCACCAGTAATTTCTACTGAGCTGACTGATGATAGCGTCAAACTCAAACGTGATTGCGTAACAATACACTGTAATACTGTTATACGCCTACTAGATTACTCTGTACTTGTGATCGGATAATTTGAAATATGCCCCACCATTCGGTGATAATTAAATGACAATAAAATACGTTAAGCAGGATGGTTATCAATTAGTTAATATCGTAACAATTTTATAATTTAATAATTCCATTCATTGAAGTAATTTCCTTTGCATACAAAGGCAGGAAACTGTGTGTGTGTGTGTGTGTGCGTGTGTGTGTGTGTGTGTGTGTGTGTGTGTGTGTGTGTGTGTGTGTGTGTGTGTGTTTTCCAAACTGAAATTAAATAAAGTCGGCTTGTTTGTTAAGATTATCTTTCAAGCTGAGAAGGTTGGAAACTACGACCGGTCCCATTACATTAGCATCGACAACATTTCGTTTAAACCTGCCGGGAGTGTAACAACTATCACACCCTCAACTAGCACAGCTGCACATCCTACGACTCAAACAACGACGAAGGCATTTACTTCTACGACCATGGTAGCACAAAGAACAGACAAGCAAACCACGGCACTGACCGAGCAGACTTCGAGCAAACATGTGTCTTCTTTTGGTGGAACTTCTCTACAGACATCGCCGACATGGGCAGGTATATGTAATAATGGTTAATTGGTGTATACGCAGTGCTGGAATCGCAATGGATATTCCTGCATCCCGGATCAGAGTGTTAGTGTAATTAAAATGCTCGTAAAAACATGTATCCTCAATAACTAGCAACGCCGGGTAAAATGACGGAGTGTTTAAAGCCGTCGGATCCATTATCTATCTAAGTCTATCCATACTGCCCGTTGAAGCCACCATTTCTGAAGAAAGGTAGCAAAGATAAGTTTGGAAATGTATGACATCCAAAGATAGCATAGAAATTATGCAGACACTGCATAAAGACTTCTTTTGATCATAGGTGATTCCGACACCCAGAAAGAAAACGATGGAAGGGACAGTGATGCGAGAGTGATCGTAGGAGTTGCAGTCTCAGTTATCGTGGTTATCGTGGTCGTCGCGGCAGCCATCGTCATCCTCATTTTCATGAGACGGAGAGCAAAAAAACCGTGAGTCTTTCTAATCTTTGTGCTTTTTGTATATTCGTGTTTTTCTTGGAATCACAACTAGCAAATATTTTCAGTAAGCGGGATAAAAAGAGGCAACGCAAAACCTGATGATGCCAATATATGAGCTTTGCTGAAACCTTTTTCAGGACCCGTGCTCAGGTGTAAGTCTGTACACCGACAAAATAGCTGTTACATTGTAAAGATTTTTCAGTATGTTTCATTTTCATCTGTGTACTAGGAAATAGTGCCTGTCATAGTCACCCTTGCATGGTCTTTGCAGAAACACTACTGCTGAACACCTGAGGCCTGGAGTAATGAATGCCGCGTATTCACAATGAGATGATAGTGAGTAACACAGTGGTCCTACCTTTTACGATAACAGCTAATGCTTACCTTGCCTATAGACACGTTTGCATGCCCAGTGGTGTGAAGCTGTAGCATTTATAAATGCCATGCACTCAATTCAGTTATGAATGTAGTGCTTTCACTTGTGTCCTATCCTTCAAAAGTGAAAGTACAGCAGTTATTGACGGTCCAGTTATCGGATGGGTGGAGTCTTCCGGAAGTCCCCTTTTGTTTCGCAGTGAATAGTTATAGAACAGGCCTCCTTATTAGATCAGTGAAAGGGATAGAATCGCTCCAACTATCACACTTGCCTGATAATCATCATCACCACCAACATTGTGAAAACAAAGAAAATGTGAAGTTTGCTGCATCGTCTATTGTATACTAAAATAAAACATTAAAATAATTACTTATGTGCAGCTGGCTTGGCTGAAACCCTTCCTAATTGCACTTACGACCAACTGCGACCTCCTAAAGAACGTACTGATAGCCGCCAGTACGAAACACTTCAAGTATCAGGTCTACAGACGACGGTCCCTTCACAAGCTGAGTCTCCATACCAGAACACAGCAGGCAACAGAGAGTACGTGAACCTCTAAGCCAATGATGCCATGAAAACACAAACCCTTTCTGAAGGGCGAGAGAGTGAAAACCAGTACGAATCTTTGGGCCTGAGTTCACCACCGTCAGACTATACTTCGCCGAGACTGCATTGAGACATTTACTGATGTGTGCTCGACAACTGACACCAGCTGAGGCGGAATCTTACTTACTTTCAGTTTCAAGGGGAAAGAAAACCAAAGAAATCCAAGTGAAAATTATTTCTTACTTACTTACTTAGGCCCATGGCTCCAAGTGGAGCATAGGCCATCGACGACCTCTGCCTCAGTGCCCCGCCTCCAACTGTTGCGAGGCCGGCCTGTCTTCCTCTTCCCCTGCGGGTTCCATGTTAGGGCTTGGCGTGTGGTGCTGGATGCCGGCTTCCTGAGGAAGTGTCCAGCCCAGCCCCTTTGCCACTGGTTCCCGTCCTGCTCGCTCCCTCAAAATGATTTCAGCTGATAATAAATATCCATTAGATTTTGCAGCAAGTGAAGTGCAACTTAAATGTGTTACGTATGATGCGAGTTGTAAGTTTCTTTTGTACGTTCATAAATATCGATAACATGATTGTGTAACTTGAGTGAGGAGTAAAGTAGTCTTGGACGAAATAATGCAACAGTGGCAGGTTAGTGATTAGATAAGAATTTCAGTTCTCGATTGTAAATAAACGGACTGTATGCTAATAAGTCTGTGTGTGTGTGTGTGTGTGTGTGTGTGTGTGTGTGTGTGTCATGTGTGTGTGTGTGTGTGTGTGTGTGTGTGTGTGTGTGTGTGTGTGTGTGTGTGTGTGTGTGTGTGAGAGAGAGAGAGAGAGAGAGAGAGAGAGTGTTTGTGTAGTGTATGTTAGAGGCTTGGCGACAGAAATAGAACTGGCTTGATAAATGTGCAAACTCCAGCACACACCTATTTCCATGAAACCTTTAGAACGAAACTTGTTTCCAACACTTTTTGAGACACGCATACGAAACTGACATTGGCTCTATTCAAGTCTTCTAGGTCAGTTAGTAGTGTCCCCCTCACGCAGGATTTGTGTAAGTGTGTTTTGCTTGTTCGTTTGCTTTTGGAGGCTCGGGATGTGGTTGGTGGGAGGGGGCGTGCTGTGTCTACGCATGACGACCGAGTACTATGTCAATACCATCAACGGTCCTCTTGTACTTTCTCAATGTACAAACTTCCTCGTGTGAGTTTTTTTTTTCTGTTTTTCTTCTCTTTCCTCTCTTGTCAACTGTTGTTATCTCGAACCGCCGAACTATCCCGGCTGGGGCCAAATATTTGTGCTGGCTTTTTCATCGTTGCCACGTCTTTGATATCACCCTATGTGCTGGAAAAGGACGTTAAACCCCCAAACATCCACCCACCCACCCTCGAACCGCCAAACACAATCCAACATCTACTTTCAACAGTGAAGTGAACACGCCGGGCTTCAATTGTGAATGCTAAAAATGCACGTCATGCTTGGCTGACCCTTCAGGTCAGACCGCTCCAGTGCACACGTCTTGAGCACAGATATGACTGTAATGTACTATGTGCAGTCTTTACGGTGTTATTTAGGAGGTGTTGTTGAAGTCTGGTTTTGCGCATGTGAAATTTCTCGAGTGCTGTCACATGATGTGTGACACGCACTAAATATCCTGTGACGTATGGACACATTCACTCAACGCCTGACAGGAAGAGGTTCAGTGCAGCCTTCGCGCTATTCACACACACACACACACACACACACACACACACACACACACACACACACAAGTATACACAACAACCCCCCATTCACTCAAACAGTCATACAAGACACAGCTCTACTCGTGCCATTCAAATCTAATCACGACAGGCCATCACATCCTTCAAAACATTTTGTTCAAAATCTAGTACATGTAAATAGCTTGACACGAATCACCTCGTCTCTCAGTCACTGCTGCCTTGCAACATCCCACACATGCAGCTATGTGGGTAAACACATTGAACAGGATAGCATGCAATTTAATTCCTTCTGTCGTATTTAGTGTCAACACTGACTCAAGCTTTCACTTTCTGTAAAAGGATATCTTGTGAATCTTAGTTGGAGGTGCATGTGTATTGCTGAAAACAAGTCGGGTTTCTGAGGACGCCCAAAGACTGTCGAATAATTTCAGGTGGGGACATATTTTAAAACAAGACAGTGAACAGTGACAGTTGGGTATACTCAGTCTAGTGTTGATTGCTGTATTCCCCAAAACACCTTTTGAGGACAACACAAGACTGTCGGATATTTTGAGGTGGGTCAGTTTTGCTAACAACTATTTAACAGTTCTCGTTGCTAGTGTTTTTTCCCCATGATATGATTATTTTCAGTATCAGCAGATTTTGTTTTCTCTTTATACTTCATTCACTCGTCATGTCCACAATCCCACCAGTGCCTGTATTTACGATGAAACAATGCATGATGTGTTTACGTGCAGGGTGTACGGTGTATGGGTGGGTGTTTTGAAGTAAAGGAAGCACCCCCTAAAGCCACCGTTTGACCCTGTCTGGATTTGAACTCAGTACCTTTGATGGAAAGTCCTACGCGCACTGTCGGCCGACCCAGTCAAACCCCCACTGTATATGTGCACCATATGATCATCACGTACACAAGACAAACCTACACAAACAACAGCACATAATAATATTATGTGTTCAGTATGTTTCGTGGTGACATGTGGACATATTGTGCGAACAGACTAAAAATGCAATTGGTTCTGGAAGTATTGTTTCTTTGTAGTTTGCCTAAGTTAACCCCCTGATGTCGTGTGTTTTGTATTTGTACTTCAGTTGTAAACTGTCAACGTTTGTTTCAGGGCAATCAGTTCTGAGTGATACAGTCAGAATGAAATCCTTGTTGGTTACAATTTTGAGCACCTCTTGCATTCTGAGGAGCTGTTTTGTGGCCGGACAAACCGAGTACGCCGTCTGTCTGTCTGTCTGTCAATCTGTCTGTGAATCTGTCTGTCTGTCTGTCTGTCTCTTTATAAAAAAAAAAGTGCCCTCCCTTTTCTTTTTGGATTTTGAAAGTAGTCTGTCTGTCTGTCAATCTCTATAACACACACACACACACACACACACACACACACACACACACACACACACACACACACACACACACACACACACACACACACACGCACGCACGCACGCACGCACAAAAACACGCACGCACGCATGCACAAAAACACGCACGCATGCAAATTGATATATGAGAAGTCATGAGCAATGAAGACTTGTCTGCGGCATTTTCTGACACATTTTTGGTTTGCAGGTGTAAAGATCCAAGTACTCAAAACACAGATGGTACGATTTGTTTTCTGCATTTTGTGCTCGTCTTCAGTTAACAAGTGCCACATGGTGTGCGTGTGCGTGTGTGTGTGTGTGTGTGTGTGTGTGTGTGTGCGTGTGTGTGTGTGTGTGTGTGTGTGCGCGCGTGTGTGTGTATGTGTGTGTGTAAGAGAGAGAGAGAGAGAGAGAGAGAGAGAGAGAGAGAGAGTGTGTCTAAAGTGTTTATCATTATTTAATCGACAGTTTCATGTACCTTTGCTCCGAGTTCCCCATGTGACTGGAGTAATGACGCAGCAGCGGACGTTCAGTGGAGGACAGGTCAGAGTTCCTTGTCGTGCACTATTATAACTCGCTATGCAAGACAGTCATGATATTCTCATTTGTTTCTCATGTTCACGTAAAGTAAACACTATGTGATACAAGGCTAGGACTGGAGTTGGGGCAGTAATATTTCGGTGAAGTCAATTCTGTATGGTTTTCTATCAAAGTCGACGAAACGGTTTGTAAGGTAATTTGAAATACGTTATCTGAAAAAGTGCAATAATGACCATAAGTCATATGCATGAAGCTGTCCAACAGCCATGCTATTTGAAACACCCCCCCCCACCCCCTTTTTTTCTAGACAAACTGCCGATTTACCGCAAACCATATTTGTTTACTGTTTACTTTTTTTTGTTTGTTTGTTTTGTGTCAGTGTCCTAGACGACAAAAGAGACATAAAATACAGAATTACTTACGTGTACCGGCTGTATCTGGAAATCTCTTTCAAACTTAGTTCATTTGGAGCATTGATGTTTTATTTCTTCATGAGTTTCATGGGATTCTGTTTTTATTTTGGCAGGTTATTTTTATTTTTATTATTATGGGGCTGCAAACATGTCTGGCCAAAACGTTGGGAGCAAAGCCAGGCTATTGAGTACTGCCCTGTGTTCCACGGGAAACAAGTCCTATCAGCTCGGTTTTGACTACTTCATTGATTGTGACACCGACGATTGCAGAATGTCAGTCATGCTGCAGGAAAACGGCGACAGTGAAACGTCATTATGGGAAACGACGACAATCAGACTCATTTGGCTGGCAATTCGGATTGAAAATATACAGCCAAAACCCGGCGTGTTCAGGGTAATCGACTCTTTTTATGCTTCACTCACTGTTTTTTTAAAAAAAAAAAAAAAAACAAACATCATTGTTATACGTTTATTAAAGTCTGTACCCATAAATGGGGATAGTCGGGATTCTTTGAAAAACAACGGTTCCCATTTGCTTACACGTATATGCGTGATGTAAATATTAACGGATAAACCTGATCCCTCGCTTTATTTAGTAATCATTTAATAGTAATAAAATTATACTGCACTATAGAAAAACGAAAAC
Source organism: Batillaria attramentaria (assembly GCA_018292915.2). Lineage (NCBI taxonomy): Eukaryota > Metazoa > Mollusca > Gastropoda > Batillariidae > Batillaria > Batillaria attramentaria. Next base: position 99,505 of record JACVVK020000576.1, on the reverse strand, counting down.
ACAGTTTTTGTTGTTGTTGTTGTTTTGTTGTTGTTTTTTTTTGTTTGTTTTTTTTTGGGGGGGGGGGGGGGGGCGGGGGAGTTCTGCGAATGTCTGTTATTACGATAGGAGTGTCCACTGTCAAGATAGTTTTGTTTGCTGTCACCCTAAAACATGGGTACAGTTAATTCTTTCTAACAGATTATCTTCGAAGCTGAAAGAGTGAAAAGTAACGGATACGCCCGGGCGATTGGCGTCGACGACATTACGCTTAAATATGTCGGGGAAGTACCACCTGCCATATCTCCGACTAGCTCACCTGTACCAACGACGACTCAAACAACGCTGAAGCCGTCTACTCCTACAACTGTGTCAGAACAAACGACAAAGCAGGAAACTACCACAAAGACCGAACTGACTTCCACTTCTAGCACACACGTCTCTATTTGTAGTGGAACTTCTCAACAGACGTCAACGACCGGGGCAGGTCTGTACAGAGTTTTAATGATTACTTATGGATCGTGAATTATACTCAACGCTGAAAAGTTTTTATTCCTAAACAATTAAAATAGTAATAATGCTACTCAAAGGCTTTTTCCACATCACTATAAATACTCATTACATTTTATAAGGACGAATGTGGATCGAGTCGAGAATGACACTTAATATGATGGGTTAACTCATTCAAGGCGGGCCGATTTTTCCTCAGCCATCCCCTGTAGAGGGGCCGTGTGAGGTTCAGAAAAAAAATCACGAAAAACTAACAAAAAAAAAAAGATGCAGACTTGAAATTTTCAGGATAGATTACTGATATATTTATACCGCTGTTGCTGAAGTTTCATCTTTCAGACTTAAATATCTTTGTTGTTAGTCATGTTGTACCCAAAAATATATATTGAAAAATCATGATCCGCAGATGTGGTTCTTCGTCTGAAACTGATGTGCGCGGTGGGGCCTCATACGCGGCTGTTAGTCCGGAAAGAGTTAATTAACCCTTGTTTTTAACAATTTATCTGAATGATGCATGGCGATGGTTGACAATGTTCTCAAAAACATGTCAACGTCTCTATTAAACACACTGCTGCCATAAGAGTTTTCTTCTTGTGGTAGGTAACTCCGACAGCCAGAATGGCCAAGAAAAGGAGAACGAAAATACAGAGAGTATTTTGGGAATCGTTGTTGGCGTGGCCGTTTCAGTCTTTGTACTTGTCATCGTCACAGTTATCGTCACCATTGTCATCAGAAGAAAAAACGGCTTTGGGGGTGAATCACTCCAGCTTCAATGCTGTTTGAATCAAGAAAGGAATCCGTGAGTTTCATTAGTCTCTGTGATATTCAATATCAACCGTTGTGCAATTTTGAAGGGTATAGCCATTCGAATGCCAGTCGTATGCTTCAGTATTATGGCAGCTGAGTAAGGTATCTTGTTTAACATGCTACACACACACACACACACACACACACACACACACACACACACACACACACACACACACACACACACACACACACACACTAGCTTTCTTCTTCGCACATCCTTCAAAAACTATCCTTCAAACTCAAACACAACACACGGCCACCAACACCACCGCCACCATCAGAACCATGTACTTTACCTGCTTTTTTTAAAAATCAATTTACCAGCAGTGAAACTGGAGTCAACAGCGAGGATACAGCTGTGGATGTTAGCCATGGCCAGGAACAGAGAGACGGTAAGTATATGTCTACGGAAAATGTACAAATGGTTATTCAGAAAACATGGTTAGTTGCTATTTCCAGCACACAAGAAACCCGTCTTCGATTGCTACACTGGAAGATCTTACATAATATCTACCCTACTAACATAATGTTGGTAAAAATGAATGTGTGTGAAAATAATGGTTGTTCTCTCTGTCCTTCTGAGTTAGATGTAATAGAGCACTTTTTCGTTGAATGTCCCACAGTAAAATTGTTCTGGCAATTCATAGAAGGGTCTATTTTTAAGGTAAAAGAGGTTAAGGTCAAATTAGATGCCTGTGATGTTCTTTTCGGTTACCGAGGGCACGAGATCAAGGCCACTGTAAATTGGATTAATCATATCATTTTAATTGGGAAAATGTGTGTTAGCATCTTTAAAAAACGGAAAATTCCTTACCCCATAGAAATCATTTTCAATCAACAAATTCAGTTAAGGAAACTTTAAATCTTTTTTTTTTTTCTTTTGTCACATGTCCATCAACCGTAGATAAATTGTAGTGTTGCATTCAGAACCAATGAAGACGGTACGCTCAGCCAAGTTAAAAAAAAAAGAAATAATAAAACAGAATCAAGAAACGTTTAATTTTTTTGTGGCTTGAAGCGGGCCTGTAACTGAGGTTCCAAAAAAAAAATAAAATGTACAAATGTCTTTACATTTCTTTACCACCACCACCACCACCACCACCACCACCACCAACAACAACAACACACACACACACACACACACACACACACACACACACACACACACACACACACACACACACACACACATTGAGCTCCCACGATACCAACAAACATAATCAGAACTAAAAGGATTCATTTGTGTGCAGCTGCCTTTGCTGAAAATCTGCCAGACAGTGCAACCTACGACCAACTGCGACCTCCTGAAGAACGTACTGATAACCGCCAGTACGAAACACTTCAAGTATCAGGTCTACAGACGACAGTCGCTTCACAAGCTGAGTCTCCATACCAGAACACAGCAGGCAACAGAGAGTACGTGAACCTCCAAGCCAATGAAGGCACGAGAACACAAACCCTTTCTGAGGGGCGAGAGAGTGAAAACCAGTACGAGTCTTTGGGCATGAGTTCACCCCCGTCTGACTATACTTCACTGAGACTGCATTGAGACATTTACTGATGTGTGGTCGAGAACTGACACCAGTTGAGACAGAATCTTAGTCACTCTAAGCTTCAAACCAAACCAAAGAAACATGAACATGATTTCAGCTGAGAATAAAATAATATCCATTGCATCTTTGCATCCAGTGAAGTGAAATCCGTAGCAAATTTCTTTAGCACGTTTGTAAATATCAGTAACATGTGTAACTTGTGTGTAGTAGTCTTAAATGAAATGAAGCAACCGTGGTATCTTAGTGATTTGATTAGAATTCCTGTTCTCGAACGTCAATGAAATGACCTACGCTAATAAGTCTAATTGAGAGAGAGAGAGAGAGAGAGAGAGAGAGAGAGAGAGAGAGAGAGTTACTGTACAAAAAGAGTCTAAACTACCGTTAACTGTTGATATCCACTCGTGTAACCCTCAGATTTCTTGCGAAGCGTATTTGGTGCGGTGTGGATGCGTATGTGCCACGATGAATCGGCCCACCGAACAAACAAACAAACAAAAAACAAACAAACGAACAAACAAACAAACAGCAACTAAAAGCAACAAACACCACCACCACAACAACAACGAAAACGACAACAACAACAACATAAACGTGATATTGACCCACCGACTCTATATTCACGTCTTCCGAGTCGAAAACGGAGCCGTTGATATGTTTCCCTCTCACGCTTTATGAAAGTGTTTTGTTTGTTCGTTTGGTTTTGGAAAGTGAGGGTATGGTTGGAGGGGGTGGGGGGGGAGGAAGGAGCGTGCTGTGTCTGTGCAGAACGGCAGCGTACGAAGTCAACACCATCGAAGGGGGGAAGGCGGAGGGGAGGGGGGGGGGGGAGCGTCTGCGCAGAACGGCTGAGTACCAAGTCAACACCATCAAAGGTGCGGAAGGGAGTGGGGTGGGGAGGGGGGGGGGGCTGTGCAGAACGGCTGAGTACCAGGTGAACATGCACCATCAAAGGTGCTCGTGTACCTTCTCAATGTACAAACTTCCTCGTGTGTGTGTGTGTTTTTTTTTTTTTTTTTCATCTTTCCTCTCTCTCAACTGTTGTCGTTTCGAACCGCCGAACACAATCCCGAATCTATTTTCAACAGTGAAGTGAACACGCCGGGCTTAAATTGTGAATGTTAAAAATGCACGTCATGCTTGGCTGACCCTTCAGTTCAGACCGCTCCGGTGCACACGTCTTGAGCACAGATATGACTGTTATATACTACAGTGCAGTCTTTATAGTGTTATCTATAGGAGGTGTTGTTGAAGTCTGGTTTTGCGCATGTGAACATTCTAGAGTGCTGTCACATCGTGTGCGACACGGTCACGCTCTAAATATCCAGTAACATAATGGGTTTCAACAAGAACAGCCTGCATGAGTAATGTAAAGGCGTCTGCTTGTATGACTACAGCAATGGACGCAGTCAAGCACACATTCACTCAGTTGTTCAGTGCAGCCTTCGCGCTGTACACACACACACACACACACACACACACACACACACACACACACACACACACACACACACACACACACACACACACAGAGTCAATCAAAATTTAATAAGCATACACGGGCGCAGCTCGACTCGTGCCATTCAAATCGTTTCACGACAGACCACCACATCTTTCAAAACATTTGTTCAAGATCTAGTGCATATAAATAGATTGACACGAATCACCTCGTCTCTCGGTCACTGCTGCCTGGCTACGTCCCACACACGGGTGCAGCTATGTGGGTAAACACAATAAACAACAGCACTCAGTTTACTTCCTTCTTGTCGTTTAATGTCAACACTGACTCAAGCGCACTCTCTGTAAAAGGATACCTTGTGAATCTTAGCTGGAGGTGTGTACTGCTGAAAACAAGTCGGGTTTCTGAGGATCCCCAAAGACTGTCGAATAATTTCAGGTGGGGACATATTTTAGACAGTGAACAGTGACATTTAGATATTGTCAATCTAGTGTTGATGCTGTATTGCCGAAAACACCGTCTGAGGACAAGTCAAGGCTGTCGGATATTTTGAGGTGGGTCAGTCTTGCTAACAATTATTTAAACAGTCTAGTTGCTAGTGTTTTTACCCAAAATATGAATATTTTCAGTTTCAGCTGATTTTTTTTTTTTTTTTTAAATTCTTTCCCTCGTCATGTCACAATCCCACCAGTGCCTGTGTTTACGATGAAACCATGATGTGTTTACGTGCAGGGTGTACGGTGTATGGGTGGGTGTTTTGAAGTAAAGGAAGCACCCCTAAAGATACAGTTTGACACTGTCTGGATTTGAACCTTTGATGGAAATTCCTACGCTGACTGACGGCCGACCCAGTCAACCCCCCCCACTATATATGTGCACCACATGATCATCACGTACACAAGACAAACCTACACAAACAAACGCACATGATTATGTGTTCAGTATGTTTGGTTTAAACAGATTTATTTTGTTGCACTGGTAAAAGTACAGAAAAACAGTTTGAGCATTAACAAGACATACTTATGACATGCTCAAACCTACACAAACAATCGCACATAATAATGTGCTCAGTATGTTTCGTGGTGACATGTGGACATATTGTGCGATTACAAACTAAAAATGCAATTGGTTCTGGAAATATTGTGTCTTCGTAGTTTGCCCAAGTTTACCTCCTGATGTCGTGTGTTTTGTCTTGTCTTAAATTTGTACTTCAGCTGTAAACTGTCAACGTTTGTTTCAGGGCGATCAGTTCTGAGTTCTGAGGGGGGGAGGGGGGAGGGGGGGCGTGCTGTGTCTGTCACACACACACATAGACAAATAAACAAACACGCACACACAGAGAAAAATAAACAAACACACACACACGCACACACACACAGAAAAACAAACACGCACACACAGAGACAAATAAACAAACACGCACACACAGAGACAAATAAACACACGCGCGCGCGCACACACACACACACACACACACACACACACACACACACACACACACACGCAAGAGCACGCACGAACTCACATACCACCGACCCCACCAGAATCAACGTACAAGGGCACAGCTCGATTTGCGTCATTCAAATCGTTTCATGAAAGACTAACGCTGCTTCAAAACTCTTATTCAAGTGCTCTTCACATAGCTTTACATAAATCACCTGATCTCTCATTCACTGCAGCCTAGCTACGTCGCCCACACAGGTACATCCCTGTTCGTAAACACGGTGAACAAAACAGTTTGTAATACACTTCCTCCCTTGGCTGTTATCGTGCATTGTGACAACACTGACTCAAGCTTGCACTATTTGAATAGGGACATTTTCTCAATCTTGTGTGGAGGTTTGTGTCGCTGAAAGCTCATCCAGTTTCTGAGGATACCTCAAGACTGTCAGATATTTTCAGGTGGGGATCTGAACAGTAACAGTTGGAATTTCTCAAACACGTCTAAACCATCTGAAGACAAAGACTCGGATATTTGCAAGTGGGTGAGTCCTTTCATGATGTTGTCAAACATGATTTGAACGGTAGCAATATCCATTTTGTCCATCGCATATGTCAGCAGCTACTTGTGTTTTCTCTTTCCAAATCGTTTGTGCTTTGTGACAGTTTCAGTGACTGTTAATGATCTTTTAATGTATGCGTGCGTGCGCGCGCGCGCGCGCGCGCGTGTGTGTGTGTGTGTGTGTGTGTGTGTGTGTGTGTGTGTGTGTGTGTGTGTGTGTGTGGTAGCGGTGGTGGTGATGTCATGCCATCTCTAGGAAGTGTTCGGTGCCTATTTTTACCATAATTAATCACATTGCGAACTACGGAACAGTAGTATGATGTGTCTTCAAGGTGTGTGAATGTTTCGAGATTTAACAAGTTTTGTCTGCCACGAAGGTAAGATCAAAAAGGAAGGAGCTGGAAGCAGGGCGTGTACCTTTTTTTGTCTTAATTCTGTTGGGATTCGAACCCACGGAGGTCTGATCAACAGTCCTGTTGACAAGTGAGCTATCCCTGGCCCCGTGTCCATCTTAAGAACGCGATCAACACAAACTAAAACCAAAGCTACGAAAGGTCGACTCAGAATTAACGTATCGGACGGCTTACCGAAATACGATAGCAATTGGCTGTTTTAGTCAGTCCAGTACACCCACTGTTGCTGGCCAGTATAGTTATCATTTGATGTTCTGCTCGTACATTTCATTATCATTCTCAACACCGACTTTTCCTTTCAAGAACGCAGTGGCTGGTTTTCAGTACACTAAGCGATACACGCACACGGGAAAGATGATAGTTCCACCATTGTACAAGAGAGCAATTCTGGATAAAGGGCTCAAGCGCCATGGCTCGGATAAGAACTTAGACTTCTTTCCAGATAAAGGTAAATTTGTGTATGTGTGGCCGATCTAGCTAGTGCAGAAAATCGCATAAGAATTACAGTTCCGGTGTTACAAGATCAAACAAATAGATGAAAGACTGACTGGGCAAAAATTGATAAAGATAACTGTCAGCGTCCGTTGTCACACCCAACAACGTCTTCAAGGAATCGGATGATGAGGATGATGATGAAACGGTACAGATACTCGTCTATGATCCGGGCGATGGTGTGCTTGATTAGACTCGTCACCTGTTACCCGAGACCTCGTGTCTTAATTAAATTTCACTAGACTTTTATATTATTCAGGCTACTTTTGAGGGATAAAGTCACCATGAAGATCTGGATGGTGGCACGTTATTATTGTGCGGCTTTCATCCTGTGGGGGTGTAATGTGACCGAACAAACCAGGTACTCAGTGTGTCCGTCTGTGTGTCTGTCTCTGTATCTTTCTGTCCCGCTTCTCTCTGTCTGAGGTAGAGCGTTGGACTTCTAATGCTCGGGTCGTGAGTTCGTATCCCGGCTGGGGCCAAATAGTTGTGCTGGCGTTTTCATCGTTGCCCCGTCTTTGATATCACCCGTATGTGGTGGAAAAGGACGTTAAACCCCCAAAAACCCACCCACCCTCTCTCTGTCGGTCAGTCTGTCTCTGTCTGTCTGTTAATCTCTGTTAGTATATATATATCTCTCTCTCTCTCCCCCCCCCCCTCCCTTTTTTTTGCCACAACTCTTTGTCGGCTCCAGTGGTTTTCCTCCCTGGTAATGGGTGGAATCCACGGAGGGCTCGGAATGATTATGCATGATGATGGAGATGAGGATGATGGTACGATGATGCTATGGAGGTCCGTGTGGTTTGGGACTGCGGGACAGGACCACATTCCACGTTTCCTGTCATTAATATCCCGGCATTAACCAGGCCCGTGAACTACGGGACCTGCGGTGCCGGCCGTGTAATCATTCACATCATAAGACGTGTCATACCAAGGGAAGCACCCCCCCCCCCCCCAAAAGTCGCGCCCGTGAAGTGGGTGAATCTCAGCTGTGTGGCAACCGCCTCCCCAGTGGGCCCATAGCACACCCGCTCTGGGTAGGAGCCGACCTAGATAGGAAAAATCCCGCTTGTCTCGGCTGGGACTCGAAGCCAGGTCTCCCGGTCCATGGTCCGAAGTGCTGACCACTACACTACGGGGGCCGGTCCCTTCCTGTCTTTCACACATACACACACACACACACACACACACACACACACACACACACACACACACACACACACACACACACACACGCACGCACGCACTCACGCACGCACAAACAAGTTCTAGTGAATTACACACACACAAGTTCTGGTGAATTCAACAGTATACAGAAAAATGACTTTGTTTACACTGGTTTGCAGGTGTGCAAGTACAGGGGATCAAACTGGTACAGTTGTACTGTTTCTATTTTCCTTTCGTGACTCGCGTGTACATTTGTACATGAGAGAGAGAGAGAGAGAGAGAGAGAGAGAGAGAATGACAATGACAATGACAAATATTTTATTTAGTTTAGACTTTTCGGCCCATGAGAGAGAGAGAGAGAGAGAGAGAGAGAGAGAGAGAGATCTTGTATGGTCTTTTGAAAAAGCAACAAGACGTTTGAACGATATTTTCTTCCAATTGACAGTTTCATGTAATTTCTCCCCGGACTCCTCTTGCAACTGGGAAAATGGCACACAGTCAGACATCCCGTGGAGTGTTAGTATCATCTGTTCAGAATGGAAATGGGGATTTGAATACTGTGCGAGAGGTGAGAGTTCCTTGTCGATAATATAATGTTATGCGCCCAGACAGGTACATGGATGATATTGTGGAACATACACAATTCCCTTTCTGTTTGCACTTGGAATACAATATCAGCGCACACGTCTGGTGCTCTAGCCTGTCACTTATGTGTAATTCATGTACAATTGGTTTGCCTTCCTGTACAAACCTAATTTTGATATCCTGTTCGTTTTGGTGTTCTCGCCTTAGAACAAGGAAAGTTAACTCTTCCAAGTGGCTGAATTGGTTCAGTGAAAAAGCAACTAAATACTACTTTGCTTTTTCTTTGCCATGATTAACACACTTTCTACTATGATCGTGATCATCAACAATGTTTTGCAACCGTGCCCTCTACCACTTGCATGATTTTGCAGCCTGGTTATTGCTTTTGTGTCTTGTGTGCTAATCAATATTTCTAACAGTCGGCTTGCGCAACGTAAAGCCCTAAAGAACTAACTAACTAACTCTAACAGTCGGGATGATTAATTGTGTGTCATCGATAAACGAAATAAAATAAATCTTATGATTACCAGAAGAAGTATGTATTGTCGCGTATCGCAGTATTCCTTATTGTTGGTTTTGCTTTTATTTTCGTTACATAATTATTTATATCTTAACTGTTTTAACAAAATGTTTAGGATTTACGTAAAAAAAAGGAACGGCGGCATTTTATTTATTGTGCTGTAGTAGTTTGTATTTTCAACTAGCGCACTGCACTTGGTATTTTTTCAGAATATTATCGTGCGACTGCATCCATGGATCGACGAAACACTGGAATCAAAGCCAGGCTAATGAGCGGTCCCTTGTGTTCTACGGGAAACATTTACTATCAGCTCGACTTTCGTTATGACATTAGTTGTGGAAATCGGCAGTGCAAGCTGTCAGTCATCCTGCAAAGTGGCGGCAGAGAACAACAGCTTTGGCAGACAGAAAACCACGGCAACTGGCTTGAAGAACATCAGGTTATCGAAATACATCCAAGCAGTGGCGAATTCAGGGTGACGCATTTAATACGTTTTTCATTTCTGATTATCTTACAGTATGCACTGTCGCCATAACTGGATAGAACGTATTTGTTTATTATCAACCCCAAACTGGTTCCTATGTGATGCTATTATTACGGAAATGTGTGACGTAGATTTTTTCCGTAATAGTAATATTGTTACTATATTTGGCCAAACAACAACAACAACAGTGACTACACGTGGATTGCGAATATCCGACTGATGTCACGATGTAAATTCAAAGAATTCTGTCAGAGTTGATTTTCTTTTAGATTATCTTCCAAGCTGAAAGGGTACGGCTGAATGGCTGGGGCACGGCTGTTGGCATCAAAACCGTTTCTTTGACAACTGTCCGAACTAGCATACCTCGGACTACTACAGCTACCCCAAGAACGTCTCCAACGACGACCCAAACGACGACTTCAACGACAACGTTAACGACGCCACCAGCGACACTTACGTCTACAACTTTGCAAGAACATGCAACAGGCCAAAAAACTATAGCGTCGACATTGCAGACTTTGAGTACATCTGTATCTTCTTCTGGTGGAGCTCCTGAAGTGACGTCGCACACCTTGTCGTGTATGTAGAAAATGAAAAGAACTGTTTATTTTACGATTCGAACACCGTGTAATCACCAAATGCATTGCTAACATTCGCGGCCTTTTATTATATATATATATATTCCCCCCCCCCCCCCGAGATTTCTAGGGTTGCCGGAGCCGATTCCTTGCTAAAAATTTCAACGACGAAAATAGTCATTTGTCTGTCCGTAGTTGTTCGTAGTCAATGGTGCCTTTGTGCACGCTTGGCCTCTGATTTAATATGCAAGTGAAGCCTTAATTTTCATATACACAATATACCCTGAGCGTTTTTAAACATGAAATCGAACAATTTTGCATCCAGTCGAAAGTCGAAGCGATCAGTGACACTGTTTGTATGCATACGTCTATCCGAACAAAGCTTGCATCTTTCGATGGTTTGTCTGGATCAGCGCACAGAGACTGCCGACAATCTGCAAGACCCAAATGCAGATATAATAGAGCTCATGCCGACATTGATGTCTTTTTCTGATCGTAGCTGATTTCGGCGCCCAGAATGGCCAGGAAGAGACAGGCAGTGACGTGGGAGTTATCGCTGGAGTTGCAGTCTCAGTTATCGTAGTTATTACGGTGGCAATCATCGTCATCATCATGTTCATCAGACGAAAGAAGAACAGTAAAGACTGTGGTATTGGCTCGCTCCAACTTCTACACTGTTTGAAGAAAACTAGACATCCGTAAGTTTCTAGTCCCGTAAATTCGTTATCGTTTATTGCAACCCACCATAGGAAAATAACTATAGATTTCTTGCTTGTATAATTATTAAAACCAGGAAGAAAACGTCGTTACTATGATTTTCGCACACCTGCATTTGGTAAAAGTAAATGAAAACGAATTCCACTCTGCAAATGTGTATCGTGTAATTGCTGGCAATTGTAGCTATACACATACAGAGTAATAGTATAGAAATACACGCACAGTTATCCGTTGCAGGGACAACACTGCTGAACGTATGCGGCCTGGCGTGATGAATGCCGCGTACTCACAAGGAGATGACAGTAAGTAACCCAGCGCTCCTATCATTGTGCTGTAGTAACATTGAAATTGATTCTTCCCTTGTGTATGGAAGAGCTCCCCGGCGATAACTTGCGGCTGCTGTTACAAACGTTATGACTGCAATTATCCTTGAAAACTGTCATCTTTTCATCTGAGAGGGAACTCACAATGAAAGGGATACAATCGCTCTAGTTCCAAACATTACACTTGCCTGATAACTGCCCCTTACCTGACAGGTTTGAACCAGGCTATTGTCTGCAGAAAAGTGTGCTCAGCAGACTAATATCACAGCTGTTAAGGGAGTGCAATTTCATGTTGTACTCGACTAATATCCTTAAGAAAATCGTATTTAGACAGGCTTTGTTGAAATGTTCCGTCTAATGTTCCATTTCCGCACTTCACTTATAGGCCTTTTTTATTAAGGATGAAAACAGTCCGTTTATTGCCTTAAAATCATACACGCCTTTTCTATGCGCAGCTGTCTTTGCTTCAAGCAACGCTGACCATCTCTACGCCCAAGTGAAGAAACCGAAAGCTCGGAATGCACACAGTAAGGATACCGCTGATGGAAACAATGCTGCAAACACCACGAAGCCAGACACTTCACTGTACCAAGTGGCAACTGTTCCTGTAGGAGAATTCAAGACTGGAGAAGACGGGGACTATAACACTGTAGGAGACGAAGTCGCACGCAACAGTTTCCCCAACAACAACGGGAAAGATTCTGGCTACGAGCTGGCAACCGCATGTCAAACAACAGCTGTGTATGGCGCAGCCAAGGCGAGCCTTGGAGGCAACAACGCACGCTTACAGGAACAGAACGAGTACAACAAACTGTCTCACCAGCCTCCTCACACCGCTCCTTCCGCTCGCACTAACCACGCTTACGATCACTTGGCCGGACAGCAGCAGTGCGTTCCCCCGGAACAGACAGCAGGCGGTGTGTACTCTCTGGCCAAAGCTGACGACTTTGCTGACGTTCTCTCCAGAAGCCGCAAGGGGAAGGACGACTACATCAACGTGAACCCTGACCTGACAACCACACAGTCTACCCGCGAGGCAGAGTACAACAGACTGGACTTTGATGACGACCAGCCACGTGGCCCTGCAGCCGGAGGTCACGTAGCCGGAAGAGCGCGTGACGTGTACAACCACCTGCAGGCTGGAGCAGAAGGCTCTCAAGGTTCAGGTGATGGCGACCAGTACAACAGTCTGGATTTCGACGGTCAAGACCACAAGCAACAGGTGATCGAAGGTGCGGAGTACAGCCATCTGGCCAGTGAAGATGCATAGGAGAACGCTCTATTCTTGTCTGAAGTTAGAGGACCGCCTAAAAGCGATTCTGAATCTGACTCAGAAACGAAACCTGATTTCTAATGGACTTGCACAGTTACAAATTTGATCGACACGATATAGCACAATATGGATTTTGTACGGCCGAGAAGTGATTGAGTGGGAGGAACACAACCACCTGGCCAATGAACAAGCATAGGAAAACGCTCTCATCTTGTCTGAAGTTAGAGGACAGGCTAAAAGCGATTCTGAATCTGACACAGAAACGAAACCTGATTTCTGATGGACGTGCACAGTTAGGTATTCGATCGACACAATATAGCATAATTTGGATTTTGTACAGAAGTGATTGAATGGGAGGAGGGCTACCACCTGGCCAATGAACAAGCATAGGAGAACGCTCTCATCTTCTCTGAAGTTAGAAAACCGCCTAAGCGATTCTGAATCTGACTAAAAAACGAAACCCGATTTCTGTTGGCCTTACACAGTTACAAATTTGATCGACACTGAATAGTACAATCTGGATTTTGTACGGTCAAGAAGTGACGGAGTGGCAGCAGCATCCTGGCCAATGAACAAGCATAAGAGAACGATTTCTTCTTGTCTGAATTTAGATTACCACCTAAGCGATTCTGAACCTGAATCATACACCTGATTTCTGATGTACGTGCACAGTTAGGTATTTGATCGACACAATGTAGCACAATCTGGATTTTGTACAGAAGTGATTGAGTGAGAGGAGCACAACTACCTGGACAATGAACAAATGTAGATGAGCGTTTTCTTTTTACTATTCTTAGAAAAAAACTGTGCATTTTCTGTTCAGAAAGCTGATTCTAGCTGACTAACCAAGCTTAGGTATTTCAGTATTTGCTCAAGACAGTGCCGTTTTTGGTGCAAAGCAGTTTACCTTATTTCATTGTACCATGTTGGCTAAACGGATCGACTCTTCTGGTTTTCAGTATGTTTTTCATTCATGCAAACAGATTCATAATTATACGAAGTTCTTTTTATTGGTTTTCGTGCTGTAAAATGGGGAGAGTTGTACATAGTCATTCTTATATTCGTACATTTGCACCACATAGTCAGAACCATCAGAGACGTACGTTTCTATACGTTTTGTCATTTTTTATTCAAGAAGTTCGGGAATCTAGCTGTCTAGGGTTTTGGCGTTGGTTCTTGTTTAGAGTTGTCCTTTGGTTCCGCGAACAGCTGTTCACCTTCAGCTCTGACTAAACAACAGTTTTAAAGATTTCCCTGTTTTTATCATACTTCGTCCATAATTTTATATACATGTATTACATGCTTGGTCTGCCAGGACAGAATTTTTATTTCAAAAGTTCAAGTGAGTATAAGTTCGATTTTCGAGTTGGAACTGAAAATGTGAGATGAAGTTTTGCACGTTGCCTGTCACAGTCTTTGAAATCACCCTTACGTGGTGACGTGGTGGAGAGGGCGTTCGCCCCATGAACAGCAAACCAATTTGCAACTTGAAGGGTAAGGAGTGATCAAGAAAAAAAAAAAAAAGAAAAAAAAGAGTTTGGTGTCAGTCGGGAGACGTTCATTACTGTACAGAGTTTTTTTTTTTTTTTTTTTTTTATTCTTTCATGTATCCTTTTCATGTTTACAGTCTTTCATATATACCTGAGGAATCATGGGTATGGAAATGTCTTTCATTTACGGTGTAAAAATGTCTTTGGTTGTGTGTGTGTGTGTGTGTGTGTGTGTGTGTGTGTGTGTGTGTGTGTGAGAGAGAGAGAGAGAGAGAGAGAGAGAGAGAGTTAGTTAGTTAGTTAGGGCTTAACGCCGTGCAAACAACAAAGGCTAATTCGCGGCTAGGAGAGAGAGAGAGAGAGAGAGAGAGAGAATATCTGCAGAAGAAACATGACAAAAAGAAGCTACAACATGAACAATCATTTCTCAGAAATGACTTCACAATCAGCTTTTCAACCATTCATGCTTGCAATAGGATGCTTTCAACCTTCGGCACAAACAGCACACTAAATGGTTTCTTAATCATAACTATTGTTAAACTGTCTTTACACATGTAATTGAGCCGAGCACTTTTCTAGCTGTGTTTAATTTGAAACCGGAGATTGCCTGTCGAAACCAATACTTCCTCAGCCAACAAGGATACCACTGTGAGGAAGTAACCGCGCTGTGCATAAAGTATTCCCTGCAATGACTTTATTTGTCTGCTGTCATTTCCTTTATTATTATTATTATTTTTTTTTTTTTGCCGCGCAGTAATACCCCGGAGTCTGATGCAGGACAAGAGACTGCACTACTGTGAGACTTAGCTGTACTCTCAGACTTGCTATGTCGGGATGATCATCAGCGTTTATTGCCTTTTAGTCTTTGAAAAAGTCGTAAACTTGTATGTTTATGTTCATGCATCTCATAGCAATCGTTTAGTCCCAGCTTAGTCGAGCTGGTCTCAGACTCGCGTCCTGGTCTGTCCCCATGTATCAGAAACCCAGTGGCACGCATTTTTTGTTTTGATCAGTGTCCTACAGTCACAGTGTAGTTTCCGTTCAAGTAGTTGAAGACCTGTTGGCAGCAGTACAGGGCCCGTATGTAATATAGTCGAGGTTAGAGCTTTTAGCCCCGGGTTAGAGCCTAACCTCAAACTAAACTAGCTCTAGGGTAAAATTTTCTGTTGTTTTTTGTTTAAATCAGGAAGCAGGCCCATTCAAGGAAGGTGCCTGAGCCGTTAAAGAAAGATTTTTTTCTTCCTATCTACGTTTCTTCTTTTTTAATTTAATTTTGCTTTTGGGTGTCTCCTAGTCTGGGTTAGGCCCGTAGCCGTGGGTTAAATTAACCTCGAGTTTTACATACGGGCCCTGGTCTGTCACCATGTATTAGAAACCTGCAGTGCCATTTTTCAGTATTGTTTTGATCACTGTCCTACAGTCACAGTGTAGTTTCTGTTGAAGTAGTTGAAGACCTGTTGGCAGCAGTACTGGTGTCGGATAAAATAATGTCTTCACAAGTGCCTGAAAACCTGACAGCAACATCACTACCGATACTAGCATTATCTTGGAACACAACAGTTAGTTCGACGACTGACCGCCAAGAGACAACGTCCGTAGACAACACGACCAGTACAACACGAATAACAGGTTGGTGTTCATTTGTAATCTATTTTAAGCTTGTAAATGATGACTGTGTGTAACGCCAATGGTATTACTGATTCATGTGCCAACGGCCATCTTAAGGATTTGCGGACAGCAAACATGGCGCTAGTACATTGTCATGCTTGGCCCCACCCTTTCTCTGTAACTTTTTCTCTCTCTGTAATGGACCCCTCCCCCCACAACAGATGCGGGGCAAAGGGGGGGGGGGGGCATGATTATGGAGATATTGGTATTAATGGAATGTGCATAATATAAACATTCTTTCGGTATACAACTATTTCTGTAGCATTTCTTTAGCCAGAGATATGTTTGTTGAAGTATTACTCTAGCAAAAGCTGCCATTTTAAGTAAATGGCCGGTAAAGTAATTAATAATAATGATAATACATAGCTTTTATAGAGCGCTGTTCTCCAACTTCCAAGGACTCGCTGCGCTTAAAGCACACACACACACACACACACACACGCACACGCGCACACACACGCACACGCACGCACGCACGCACGCACGCACGCACGCACGCACGCACAATTTGCATCCCCTCGGCTTACATACAATTTGGCAGCGCAACGAACTCATGATGCACACAAGACAGACCTAACAGAGATTTTTTAATAATCACAGGCCTGGCGGAAGAGAAAGGTATTCAAATGCGATTTAAACAGAGGCAGTGAGGTCTGAAGGCAAGACGTTTCAGACAGTCGGGGCTAAGAAGCTGAAAGAGCGCTCTCCGGCAGTTTTCATGTTACGCTTCGACATGGGAATCATGCCAGTACAGCGTGGCTGTATTAAATGCTTGTTTTTATCGTGTTTATAAGCAACATTCAGTCCTAAAACTTTCACAGAAATTGTTTTAGCCGTTTAAGGGTCCGAACATGAAAAAAAAAAATCGCAAAAATTGACCCCCTACCAGCTTTCAATTTTTTTCTCTCAGAAGTTGCTTTTACCCCTTTTGTGAGACCCCATCGCCTTTGTGTTTTTCTTCCCATCCCATTGCACCATGGAAATGTTTGTCGCGCCAAACAAATAACTCTAATCATCATCATCATCATCATCATTGTCGTCAACAGGAGACAATAGAAACAGGAAATCTTAGTACATTCCTCTGGCTTAGACCACCGGCCAGGCAACCTGAGCTTGATTCCCGAAACATTGCGGGGAAAAAAATCCTCATAATAAAATAACAATGTCGTTTTATTTGACTGTTTTCAGACGGCTCAGATTTCCAAAGCAGTTTGACCACGTGCAACAAGGCGGTAAATAATGTGGGTGCTATGGCTGTTGTCGCCGTATTTTCTGCTCTTGTACTCGGGGTGATGGTTGCCGTCATCCTTTTACTGAACCAGCTGAAGAAAATGGAGAGCGAGTGCGGCACTGTCTCTACACAAAAGCTGAAGTTGTGAGTATTTTTGTCTTGCCTCTCCCCCCCCCCCCCAACCCCGCCCGCTTCGCCCTTAGATAAGAAACCTACGCTTATATGTGTAACGGATAAGTAGTCACTAAATAGGTAAATAATATAACGGAGGCTCAAACATTTGCTTGTCTCAAAAGAAGTGAATTCCGGAAAATTTGTGATTTCATCAGTAATCTAAATCTTAGTAAATCATGTTACACTGTTCAAAGAATTACACTGTACAAAGAACAAATCTGGTCGGAGAACAAATCTTTTCCGTCGGCTTAGCCGAAGTTTGACTCAAGCGCGTTCGACACATGCGCCTCCGTGTGTACCCCCCCCCCCCCCCAACGCTATTCGTGTAATACTCTAATATATCTTCTCTCTCTTAACTTTATCTCGCACCATCCCACCCCCACCAGGCCACCTTGTCCACCTCTCTACTCAGCTCACAGCCCCTGACCACCCCTCTCTTTCTCGTTTTGTCAGCAGGGGAACCTCTCCAGAAAACAACATCGGGAATGCACCTGCCGTTAACACGTCACGATCACGAGACCACGAACCCAACACCAGTGAGTACTACTTTGAAAATGTTGTCTGTTGACTTTTCCCCCGAAACCAAGTTAAATTCTGGCGTGAAAGCTAGTACTAATAAGAAATTGAAAGCCATTGTCTTTTTCTTTGATGCAAATAATGATGTACATTAAAGTATTCATTACGCTTAAAATTGAGGGTAAATATATGGAACATTTTTATCAGTATTTCAGGACAGACTGTATTAGGTGGTACAGACCTCAGTTCACTTTCAACAGCTGTGTGTGAATTCTTTTCAGAAGAGATTTAAGTACCATCACTCAACACGTCTTCGTTTAAACTGACACTTTTCACGAATCTTTGAACTTCAGAAAACAAAAACTAACACATCTCTTGCCTGCTTTAATTGCGACAGGTCAACTCGCCGACAGCGCCAACAACCACTACGACCTGCTAACGCGACCAGAACAGCGTGGAGATTACCGCGCCTACGAACCCCTTTCATTACGGGAAGCAACCGCTAGAAACGAGATCACCCCTAGCTCGCATAATGAGAGTCCGCTGATGGCAGCTGCCTCTCAGCCCGCCGTAAGGACCACTGGAAACCGTTTGCAGGCGCGAGATAAAGACAACAGCTACGAAATTGTTGAGCTGAGCCCACAGACGTAAAGAGATAGACGCACCGCGGTGCCGGAAAAGTGACTCCGCCGCGCGCCATGTTTCTAGTACCTGGAAGTGCCAGCTGTTTACATAGCGCGCATAGCATTGGCCAGACGCTATCAGCTGTTTACGTAGCGCGCATAGCATTGGTCCGCTTTATCTTACGTCACATTTCTCATGACGTCTTTCTAAAGAACTTTGTATTTCGAACGAGGCGTCCTATACACAGAGCCTCTGAGTTCTGGTATTAGTAAGATGGCCGCGATAGCGACACTGGCAAGCAGCGGTGGCAGCGTGCGGCGGTGCGTCTATCTCTATACGTCTGTGGCTGAGCCATGCAGGGACAATTTGAACCGTAGAGGAAGGGACTGGTCAACGGTAAGGCATGACAAGCAACAAAAGCCGATAAGAAACGTTGAGGCAGTGGCATATGTGGCAGTGAAAAGAGCAGGTAGATCAGGTGGAATGTATTTAGACCACCCTGTGTATTTTATGTAGGCAAGCGAAAAGCCACAATAAAGACGCGAAAAAACAAGGTGTCAGATTTTGTCATCGTCATAATATCAAATGACGTACATTGTGTGTGTGTGTGTGTGTGTGTGTGTGTGTGTGTGTGTGTGTGTGTGTGTGTGTGTGTGTGTGTGATGGGAACAAACTAAAACCAACCAAACACGTCATGTCAAGAAAAAATCCGTAACTGAATATGCCAAATCTTGCCACAGGTACATTAAACATTAATGCGTCTACAGGTGGTTTTCCAAACAATGGGTTGTCCATAGGATGTTCCTCGAATAACAACATCAACAGATTAGAAATTGACACAGGGTGATTAGACTTCCCTAGCTGTCAGTATTTGACTGACCCGTTACACAAACCTTAACGTCTTGCCATAAGTGATAACAGAACAATAACATAATCCTAA